>JAMSGM010000096.1:6854-41095 GCA_030462875.1 Grigorovia humatica
CCACCACTATTCCATGGACTGGCAGTTACACTACTACCTACTCTACTGAATCTACTTTCACCACTGGTACTGACAGTATAACAACTCCAGAAATTATCATTCATGTTGAAACTCCAAGTACTTCGTCTTCTGTCTCTAAAACCACTATTACCACCACCACTCCTCCTTCCAAGACTGTGACTACCGCCACCACTATTCCATGGACTGGCAGTTACACTACTACCTACTCTACTGAATCTACTTTCACCACTGGTACTGACAGTATAACAACTCCAGAAATTATCATTCATGTTGAAACTCCAAGTACTTCGTCTTCTGTCTCTAAAACCACTATTACCACCACCACTCCTCCTTTCAAGACTGTGACTACCACCACCACTATTCCATGGACAGGCAGTTACACTACTACCTACTCTACTGAATCTACTTTCACCACTGGTACTGACAGTGTTACAACCCCAGAAATTATCATTCATGTTGAAACTCCAAGCACTTCATCTTCTGTCTCTAAAACCACTATCACAACCACCACATTTCCTCCTAAGACTGTGACCACTGTTACTACTGTTTCAAGCTCTATACCAAATATTCCAAGAGTTCCCTCTACCTTCATACCCACAACCTCATTAGGAAGTAAAATTGTTAGTAGCTCATCTAATGTTTCAAGTAAACACTTGAGTACATCACTTTCTAGCCATAGTAGTAGCGGTGCTACCATTTCAACCATCTCTACTGTTACAAGTAGGTCGAGCCAACCACCACCATTGCATTTGGAAGTTACACAATCTTCTACGCAACTAATACTTTCTATTTACAATGGCATAGGTAATAGTTTAGAAGATCGTAGTTATATTTCTAAACTATTAACCATGATTCTTTCAATCTTTTTACTGTAAATAGCTTGAAATAAATCTGTACTATACACTTTTATGATTGGATTGCAAAATCACCATAATGTCTACATTTTTTATCTATATCATCTTATTTTTCAACGTTAGATGGAAGTTTTTCATCTATGCTAAAAGAGAGTTCATTTCATATATAATTTATATGGTCTATTTATTTAATTATTCTATTTTTCATCTAGCAATTTATTTTTGCTTTTTTAATCGTATACCTACTTTCTGTTCTCATTTACTTTAAATTTAAATGTTGTAAACTCTTTTGATGCTTGCGGTACTACGTCAATGTTTAGATCGTTTTCATCTAAACTAGCATTTGCTTTAGTATTATCGTTGGTATGATTGTTATTTCTGTTGCTGAAGCTGTTTTCGAAAGAGTCATATTTACTTGCACTACTTTGCGGTAAAAAAAAATTGGAGTTGCTAGTATTATCATTTTTTGCATTCATATATTTCATAGTATTTTTATCGGTTTTCTCAATGGCTGTATTAACATTTTTATTCTTTACATTATTGTGATTATTCAGTGAAATTGTGGCTGCTTTGTTGTTATTCAGACTATGATTTCTTGTATAGTTACGTAAGTCAGTGCCCAGTAAAAATTGTTCTTTGGTTTGTAGAATGTTTGGATTAGATGGTATCTTAGTTGAATTCTGTATTGAACCCAAATTATCAACCATTCGATTATTTATAAATTGATTCTTATCATTGTAATTTTCGTCTAAAGGAAGAGTTTTGATGAAAACTAGTTTTTTCTTTCTTTGTGACTTCGCTACAGCAATTTTAGTTATTTTGCTTGTACTATGGTATCTAATCATGTCATTTTGATTCAGATCGCTGAACTTGATATTGTTTTGGTTATTGGAATTGGGTATAATGTCCTTGTCAGCGTCAAGAAATTTAGTGAAATTTGTATTACTTATATTTGGTGAAATCAAGGTAGGTACTTCTTTCATCAAGCTTAGTTCATTTGTAGTCATATACTTTATCTGATGACTGGTATTTTCTGAGTCCTTTGAATGGCCTTTAGCAGACTTAATCTTAGTCTCGTTCCTAATATCGTGATCAGTGTCTGTTTTTTGCAGAAGATTTTTTTCATGATTAAAGCTGTCGATTCCATCTTTTTTGGAATAATTCATGTCAATGAATTTGTTATTTACAAACATATGAAACGAGACATAACGTTTCTCCTGTTGCGTCTTGTTGGGATAAACCATAACCACTCTCATGGTTATGTCAAAATGCTTGACTGTATTGCTTTATATTGAAATTTGAATATTGTTCATTTTCAGCGTTTTGGTTTTTCATCTCGAAATTTTTAACGTTAACCCACTGTGTGTTCCGAGTTGGACACTAAATTGCAGCGCAATAAGATGGTGAATTTACACCCAAGAAGTTATAGCTGTAGATATAGTGTTACATGCGGTATCGAATTATGCTTTTTATACTTTGCTATTTGTTTACAATGTGAGTAGAGTACTATATATGAGCGACTACAATTTAACATTACTAGATTGCTGCTGTTGAGACCGTTTCTTATTACCCTTGATATCATGCTTTTCACCTTGCTTGTTGATAACTGTAATATTTCTGGCGGTAGACAACGTTTCAATGATAGAGTCTTTCTTATTTTTCTTGACAGGTTTTTGTTGTAGTAAATGCTTAGTTCTCTTCCTCTTTGCAGCTCTACGTAATCTTGTCTTATCTTCCCTACTTAATTCAGCTCTTGCCATGGTAGTACCATCTTTCAATCTGATTTCATCAGCATTGTCTGACCTACCAACTTGGTAAACTTCTTGAGGTGCCAAAGTGGAGGCATTGGACATCATCAATGGTTGTGCATCTTCCATAGTGATAGCAGCTGTATTGACTCTGACTTCCAATGATTTGGTCGATGGTCTTGGTATGAAATGAGCACTAGATAATGCATCTAATTTATAACTTAAATTTTGGAATAATTGAGTAATTTCGTCATGATTTTTCTGTAACTCTTCACTTATTTCTAGATCTTTATCGACACCTTTATAATCATCTTCATATATTTCAGCTAAAGATTTTGATGATTTAACATCACTTAATTCAAAATCTGGTCTAAATCTTTTCCTTGTAATATCCAAAGCTGTCCTTCTCTCCAAATCATCAAAGTTATAGTCATGAATTCTTTTTCTAATCAATTCTTCTAGCGATTCTGTAACATCACTCGTAATAACTGGCAGAGGTTTAGCATTTCTATCAAATTCTAATTCTTCTTCTAAAAGTGCATCTTCTGGTCTATCCTTTGCTTTTACTTCACCCTTTAATGCCCATTTCTTTTCTGCTACAGCTTCTTCCTCTAATTTAGCAATTTGCTCCTGAATCTCTAATTGTTGTCTTTCATAATTAGTCATCTTGGTACCATCTTCATTCGCTATATCATCTCCATCTTCTATATCGTTATCATCTTCTTCGAAAAGATCCAGCTTAACTTTATTCATTGCATCTATGTCATCATCGTTATCATCATCTGCATTACTATCTATATCATTAATTTGATTTTTCTTGCTTGTATTATTGGTTTTTCTTTTAGTGGGTTTATCGAAGAAATCATTATAATATGCTACATCTTCATCATCTTCTGATGGTAAATCTCCAAAATAATCAATATCCTCATCATCAGCCTCATTATTTTCATCATCATCCAAATTGCCTTCTTCTTCTGCTAATGTCTGTCTGTTGAACTCCTCAATATCGAAAAATTCATCATTTAAGCCATTGTTTGTCTCTTCTTTTTGACCATGTTGTTGTTGTTGTTGTTCTTGATCAGATTCATAAATATCAGAAGGAACTTCATCAGTTCTATCTTCATCATTTTCTTGTTGCAATTCATCGAAATCATCTTTTCCATTTGCATAAATTTCATCCAAATTGTCTTCACTATCTTCCTCCATATCTTCAGCATTAGCTTCTTCATCGATATCTTCGTCTTCAGATTGTTCATCATCATCATCATCTTCTTCAAGCCGATCCTCATTCTCAATGTCATCTCTAATTTCTTCATCATCATCATCATCATCATCAGATTCTGATATTTCGTCACGAGTTGTAGCGTTAACCTTCTGAATTTTCCTTAACAGTTCACCTTCAACATTTTCAATGACCATTTTTGCTTGCCACCAGACTTGGTTAGCATCTAACCCATCGATGGTGATTTCATCAATAACGGTCTTATTGGTATCATCATCTGTTTTGAACTGCTTGATAACCGAATCGAAATATTTTTTCACGAGTTGCAAAGACTCAGTGGAATCCCTATCCACAATACTGAACGGGTTTTCTCTCAATAACGTAAGAAGGTCACTGGACATTGCTGCTACTGGTTAAGACTGCACTATTAATGCCTCTAATTTATTGAATCTTTTTTTTTAAGCGATGAGCTGAAAAATTTTACGTCGCAAGTGACCCATCCGAGGGTCACGTGACTGCTTTGATGAGCTATCCAACTCAAAAATTTTTGTACGGTCGTTTCTGTGGCATTTTGATGATATCTATTGGTATGGGTTGGGCACTATATTACACGTTATATATATATCCCACGGGTTCTGCAACTGGGACATGGCGGCCAGATTAGTCGTCTTGGTCCCAGTTACCTGGTCTTCTTTGTTGTGGGGCCGCAGGACCACCTGCCTTTTTGGCCATAATGATTTGGTCGATAGAAAGGACTGTGGTTGCAGCTTCCGTAGCCACATTAATGGCAAATTTCTTCATGGCAAGCATATCATAGATACCGTCTTCTCTAATATCCTTGAGACCTAACTTGGATTCACCATCTGTATCGATACCAAAAATTTTGGAGTTGTCACTGTCGTTATCAACTGCGTTGGTGTCATTGTTGGCATCATCATCATCATCATCATTAGTGGATTCCTTTTTATTGATTCTATTATGAGATGCATACAAATTTGGTAAGACTTCATTGACATCCAAACCAGCAGTTTCAGCTAAGATACGTGGTACAACTTCAAATGCTAATGCATATTGTTTTATAGCTAATTGTAATAAACCAGGTGTCTTTTCACCAAATTTGGTAATACGTGAAACCAATTCAATTTCAGTGGCACCAGCACCTGGTAATAGTTTATTACCATCAGGTTTCATCAAACCTTTAATTGCATTGATACCATCATCAATGGCTCTCTCAATATCATCTAGATTGTTTTGTGTAGCACCTCTTAAGATAATTGTAGATGTTCTACTGATTTCATTTAATTCTTGTTTGAAAACAGTTACTCTATCACTACCAATTTCAATTGTTTTCACTATATCAACTGTACCTAATTCTTCTGGTGTTGGTGCACCAACTCTTGGTAATGGTGTAGCTCCACAAACTCTGCAAATTCTTCTTAATTCAAATTTACTTGCAATTTTCAAAACAAGAACACCATATCTGTTTAAATAATGTAATGCCAATTCACCAATACCTGCCCCAGCAATAATACAAGTAACACCCATATCAGCAATTTCTTTCATCATCAAATCAATTTGTTTCTCTTCACCTTTACTAAAATCTAACATTTCTTGTGCATTGTGTAAAAGTACAGTACCTTTAGTTTCAGTATTAGCAATATCTAATGGACAAGTGAAGACTGCCACTTTATGCTTTTTACCTTCAGTTAATGATTTAATATGACCCTCTGGTTCTTGATTGAAAACCATACCATTAATTACTTGTGAATTTGATAATGAACCACCCATAATTTTAACAACTCTAATGGAATCAACATTAAAATAAACTCCATTATTATTGCTATTATTATTAGTTGTATTATTAGATTTTGGTAAGACATATGATACTGCATCAGCTACAAGACCACTTAATAAATCTTCAAATCCATATTGTTTTGATGCAATAACTGGTTTTATAATTTTTAAAATTTCATTACGATTAGTTCTATCGTCAATTTTATCAACAATTAAATTATCCAATTCATTTAATGTAAATTTTTTAGCCATATTATAACCTTGAATAATTTCGATTGCTGAAAGACCTTGATCAATCAATTTTAATGAAACGTTCAACATCTCACCAGCTAAAATCATGACTAAATTTGTACCATCACCACAATCGATCTTTTGTTGTTCAGTAGCCATTACTAGAATTTTAACAGCTGGATGAACAATCTCTAACTCACGTAACATCGTAGCTGCATCATTAGTAATGATTGTTTTACCTAAATGGTTTATAATAATTTTATTTCTACCACATGGTCCCATTGATGTTAAACACATTTGATAGATTTCACGTATAGCATCGATTGATTTATTGATTTGTCCATCAGCATTTGAGTAACTGTTGTAACCTTGTTTGAAAAGGTTTGCGTTTGGATTTTGTGGCAGCTTTAAAGACATGATTGGTAGTCGTAGGTGTTTTTCCTGGTTTTGTATGTAAGATAGTTTAAACCAACTTTCTAAATGAAAAAAAAATATTTTCTTTTTGGATTTTTTTTGGCAGTGAAATATCGAAACTTTTGGTGAAATTTTACAACTGTTTTGGATGCACTGTGGTTTCTCTTTGAGTGTGAAGCGTATTTGTGCGGTGGTAGTGGATGAAGGGTGGTTGTGATGTTCTTTTGTACTGGAATTACTGTCCTACTACAACGAACTGCTACAATAGTCACGTGATTGCAACTGTTTGTGTGCTGGGTAGCGTTGGTAGCGATGAGAACTAGACTCTCAACATGGGGAGGGCCGTTTGTAAACCAACTATCGACTCTCTATTGCTGCTTCTTTAAGTGGCCTTCTTTAGCGGTTGGGCATTCGGTTTGCCTTCTGATAGGGCTTTGAGTTAGGGCTATGCCACGAAACAATGGATTAAGAATGACTAGCCCTATCTGTTATTCTGCTTCAACTCAACCCTAACAAACCCTATTGAGCCCTCAATCGGTCTTCTTCAAACCCTATGTGTCTGCACAATACTTCACTCCGATTGGTCCATATAAGGTTCACGCCTTATCTTAAATGAATTTCAATTATCATTTATAGCCCTTGTCTACTCTCGGTTGCTCAGTTGACTTACAAACATCGTGTCTTTACGTGATACAGCAGTACACAGTTAGCTTTTATCATACTGCTTTTATCGCAACTCCGTCGACCATTCAACTCGGTCGTAATACAAATACACACTCTCTCTCAACCCTTAATTCAGTCTTCTGCAAATTCACTTCAACGTTAACTCCCGCAAATATAGAACAACTACAAAACAAACTAACTATAAATTACCCACTTTTCTGTGGATATCACTATAAGACAAAATGTTATCATTAAGATTGAGAACAACAATCATTAAACGTACTTTAACCTCAGCTACAAAGGAAAAATTGGCCTCAAAATACAATATTGTCGATCATGAATTTGACTGTATAGTCATTGGTGCTGGTGGTGCTGGTTTAAGAGCCGCCATGGGTCTTTCACAAGCAGGTTTCAAGACTGCTTGTATATCTAAATTATTTCCCACCAGATCACATACTGTGGCCGCACAAGGTGGTATTAATGCTGCTTTAGGTAACATGCATCCAGATGATTGGCATTGGCACATGTATGATACAGTGAAAGGTTCAGATTGGCTTGGTGATCAAGATGCTATTCATTATATGACTCGTGAAGCACCAAAGGCAATTATTGAACTTGAACATTTCGGTATGCCGTTTTCAAGAAATGCAAAGGGTAGAATTTACCAGAGAGCATTTGGTGGTCAATCAATCGATTATGGTAAAGGTGGTCAAGCTTACAGAACTTGTGCTGTCGCTGATCGAACAGGTCATGCAATGTTACATACTTTATATGGTCAAGCACTAAATAACGATTGTAAATTCTTCATTGAATTTTTTGCTATGGATTTACTATTGAATCCATTAGATAATTCCGTTGTTGGTTGTATTGCTTATAACCAAGAAGATGGTTCAATTCATAGATTTAGAGCTCATAGAACCGTAATTGCTACAGGTGGATATGGTAGAGCATATTTCTCATGTACATCTGCCCACACTTGTACCGGTGATGGTAATGCAATGGTCTCTCGTGCAGGTTTCCCCTTACAAGATCTAGAATTCGTTCAGTTTCATCCATCTGGAATATATGGATCAGGTTGTCTAATTACTGAAGGTGCTCGTGGTGAAGGTGGATTTTTATTGAATTCACAAGGTGAAAGGTTCATGGAACGTTATGCTCCAAGTGCTAAAGATTTAGCAAGTAGAGATGTCGTCTCAAGAGCTATTACAATGGAAATTAGAGCTGGAAGAGGTGTAGGTAAAGAAAAAGATCATATGTATTTACAATTATCTCATATTCCAAAAGAAGTCTTGAAGGAAAGGTTGCCTGGTATTTCAGAAACTGCTGCAATTTTTGCTGGTGTGGACGTGACAAAGGAACCAATTCCAATTTTACCCACTGTGCATTATAATATGGGTGGTATACCAACCAAATGGACAGGTGAATGTTTAACGATTGATGATAAGACTGGTAAAGATAAAATTATTCCAGGTTTGATGGCATGTGGGGAAGCTGCTTGTGTCTCAGTTCACGGTGCAAATAGATTAGGTGCAAATTCATTATTGGATTTGGTAGTTTTTGGTCGTGCCGTCGCTCATACCGTTGCTAAATCTTTAACTCCTGCTACGCTACATAAATCATTACCTAATGATATCGGATTTGAGTCAATTGAAAATTTAGATAATATTAGAAATTCAATGGGTACTTTACCCCCATCAGAAATAAGATTAAATATGAAAAAAACCATGCAAACCGATGTTTCCGTCTTTCGAACTCAAGAAACCTTAGACGAAGGTGTGAAAAACATTACCAAAGTAGCAGAATCCTTTAAAGATGTCGGTACTACTGATAGATCGATGATTTGGAATTCCGATTTAGTAGAAACATTGGAATTACAGAATTTATTGACATGTGCAAAACAGACTGCCGTCGCAGCTGCTAATAGAAAGGAATCACGTGGTGCTCATGCAAGAGAAGATTATCCAAAGAGAGATGATAAGAATTGGATGAAGCATAGTTTATCATGGAATAAATCAATTTATGATCCGGTAACATTGAAATATAGAGATGTCATCTATCAAACTTTGGATGAACAAGAATGTCCATCTGTTCCTCCAGCAATTAGATCATATTAAAAATGGATACTACAAATTCCAATACTATTTTTATGTCCATAATTTATCTTTCTAATAGCACTGGAGAAATTTTACGTTTCTGTATATTACATATTGTTTATTTGCTCTACTTAAAGAAAAAAATTAAAAAATCAGGTGAAATAAGAAATTTGGAACAGAGAAGTATGCTTAATCATTGAAAACTCCCAATCAAACTAACTTACGGTAGTGAACAATTATGTCAATATTCAAACATTAGAATTAGGTATTTATTTTAAATTTATTTATTTATTTATTTATTTATTTATTTATTTATTTATTTATTTATTTATTTATATATGCTGTATTTATTTTACACTTATTTATTGTTAAAAAACTTTTCCATTTGAAAACTGCTGACCTTAGTAATGAATATGTTTATAATCTATCATAAAGGATATATAACGATACTATATAATGAAAATAATATTCTTTTCATTTATTTAGTGATTTCTGCACTCTTTCCCTTAATTTATCCTCCATTCTTTTACGGTTAGGATCCACGGAAAAAGAAAATCTCTTAATTAGCAACTGAATATCGTTGAATCTTTTATTTAGCCATAGTTCAGTCATCTGGCCAGCAACTTGACATACCTCAACAAAATTAATATCATGAATTAGTTTTTCCTTATCGATGTGCAAAAGTAGTTCAATTATTTCATCTAAATCATTATTGTCGTCTTTATAAATGCTAGTAAGTTTTTTATCAAGTTTTAATAGTATTAATATTATTAAACTGGACATAAATGTCTTAATTGGATATGTAAATGTCAATAAATGGTCCCATATTATTAAAGCCGAATCACGTGGTAATTCTCTGATCAGCAATAGTCGTGTCCATCTAATCAACCATATCAAGTTGGAATGCTTATGATTGCTATCATTTTCACTATTAATATTTGTCTCATAAAAAATTTTATGCATTGATTTAGAACAAATTTCTAGCATCCTAGCAAATTCATTTTTTTCCCAATTCATTAAACCGTCTTCGTCATAGAAAACCGGTATTATTTGATCCATCAATTTACAATAAATGATTAAGATATTTTTCAAAGTGTTTCTATCAGTAGTAAAATTTCTTGTAGCTTTGCGCAAATCAGACGCCGTAATGTTATCATCTTTATTTTCGTCACGGCCATCATTAGTGTCATCGTATAGTTGAAGAAAAACCATACCTAAAATTTCGTGGTACCCTTGTTTATAGTAAAAAGTTCCATCAATCAGTATTTGGTTAATGTCGTCATCTTGATTACTGATAAAATTATTTACATAATCACTGCCATTATTGTAATCATAGCTTCCATTATTATTATAATTATTTGCTAACTGAAAACAATAATTTTTAGCTAGATAACTGAATAAAATTTGTCTCATTTGTGCATGTATTATAGGTTCTTGGAAAATTTCATCCAAAATTAATCTAGATAAATCCAGGTCGATAATATCTAAAGTGTCATGCAGGTTCATTGCATCATGTGATTTCATACTAGCGAAATCATCAAGTGCATTGTTCTGGCGGTTATTATTGTTTAGTGGGTCAAATAGCGTTTGAACTGGTGTCAGTTTCCTTATAGTGTGAGAAAATCTTGCTATTGGCTTAGCTAAATTGCGAATATCATTTTTACTATTATGGTCAGCTTTTTTATTTTGTTTATTTTCATCAATCAAAGGTAATATTGGAATGGGAACTAAATCTATATCGTTAGTATCTACTTCTGGATGCAAGACTAGTGTTTTCCAAATCCATCCTCTTGTCTTCGAGTCAAAATGTCTAACATTACCATTGGGTAGTTTATACAAATTCCCACCCCACACACCATTTTGAATCAACTGTAATCGATCACCATACTGATCAATTATGTATGGTAAAAAATTGGGCATGAATATCAACAAATTCTTGGCAAATCGAGCAGATAACCGTTGAAAGATCGAAATATAGACTATTCTGAATAGGTGCATTTGGAGATTTTTTGAAGATTTGGAAGGTGAAAAAAGACGGGCCTTAGGGTTTGGTCTTTTTCAGATTCAGGGCTCCATTTGTAGGGCTGGAAAAACTAAAAAGGCAATAATGTCAACATTAGGGCTTCATAGCGGCAATTCATTAGGGAGAAATAATTGAGTTGCAGAAACACGAGAAAGCTGCTACATAGACGGGAGAGATGGACTCCAAGAGGACACAGAGCTATTTGAAAGAGCACAACATACCCTCTTTGGATGTAGATTGGGTTATCAGTGCGAAGAAGATTTCAAAGAAGAAATTAAATGAAAGTTTGCAGAATGCAAACAATTCTGCTAGCGATAACAGCAATAGTAAAGATGATAGCATGTTTCTGGAGAAGAACTCCAACACAGCTAATTTATATATCGACCGAAAAAGAAGGAATTCCATTGCTGGCTCAAACATATCAGACCATTCCTCTACAAATGCAGCATTTGACACTGCACAGATAGATGCATCCTCCCACTTGTTCAAAGGTAAATATAGTGACTCAAATAGTAAACAGAGTGACAAGAACGCAACTACTGTACCGTTAAGAAGATCTAAGTCTTTATCAATGGCTGATTCAAATAAAAATAAAAATTACGGTAATAATAGTTTAACGAAATCACTTTCACCAACGCCCATACCTTCACAAGAAAAGAAAGTAGGCTTTTTTAGAGGTCTATTTGGAAGGAGAAAATCTGTATCTACATCAAAATCAATACCAACTATTTCAACCACTACAAACAGTAATCACTCTAACAGCAATGACGTTAATGGTAACAATGTCTCAAATAAACCCCAACTTAAGGTCGATAGTTTGACAAGGCCAAATACAAATTTTGAAAGTCCTATCTCACCAACAAAACCTATATTACATGATTTGAATAACGATAATACATTAGATGGTGTTCCATTAAGAAGATCGAAAACTGAATCTGCCGTACTAGAAGAAGATAAAAATCAACATTCGCATATCCATGTACATCATCATCATCACCATCATCACCATCACGACCATCAAGACAGTGAAGAAGATCGCAACAAAAATTTAGGAGAAAATATCAGCAATAGGACAAGTTATGATAATTCAGTTGATGCAAATGTCATTGATCCAAGATTACTTGAGTTTTTAGAATATTATAAATCGAAGAATTACTCTCTATCTGCGTTTAAAGATATTAACTTTGATAAAAAAGCTCCTTCCAACACCGCTGCTAGGATTAGGATGAAAAAGGCTGAATTCGTAATAGCAGCAAATTCAGAAGATCACCCTGAACCGAGAAAGCAAATAAAACTAGATGCCAAAGGTAGGCCTCTGCCAGCACATCCTGAAAAATCTAACTTACCTAGTTCGTTTAAAAAACAGGCTTGTGATAACTGTAGCACAGCTGATGGTAATAATGGTGGCGGGAAAGGTAATGGCTCATTGAGAAAAGATCTGAATCTTGTTGACTCTAGCGTCACCACGATTGCATCAGCACCGCAAACTACATCATCAAGAAAATTTGGTGCATTTCTCAAGAGAGTTACTTCCTACGGTACAACAAATGAAAACTCAAATGATGAATCGGAAGATGCTTCACCAACTAAAAAATATATTAATAGTCATAATGTTATCAAAGAGTTTGATCCAGCAAATACTCAAGTAGTACCTGGTTTAGAATCAATAAAGCCGTTGAAACATGTAGCTTTCCAGACAAACACGTTCTTCAATGATCCACCTCAACAAATTTGTTCCAAAAATCCAAGAAAAGGTGAGGTTGAAGTTAAATCAAATGGTTCAGTTGTCATCCATAGATTAACACCACAAGAAAGAAGAGAAATCTTACAACAATACAGTAGTGGTATTGTGGTTGGTGGTTCTGGTCAATTAAGACTTTTGTCTAATGAAGACGGAGATACGAATGAAAATGATATAAAGAAACATGAAGAAAAAGCTCCCAATAATCCAGAACCCACTGTTCAACCGGATTTGAAGAATGCTACTACGAATAATGTCATTGAAGATGCATGTGATGAAACTAAGTCCCAACTAAGAGCTATTGAACTAGTTGCAGCAGAAGCTGCCGCTGAAGCAAGAGCCAAGGAAACACCAAATGATCTATCTCGTACAAATACTAATAATGAAGAAGACGTTGGAGTAAGCAAGACTGCTTCACATTTAACCATCGATAAACCTATGGTAAGTCGACGTTCATCACATACTTTGATAGGGTCCAATTCAATAAGCTCGATTATCTCATCAGCATCTAAGAACGACGACGGTGATGAAGATCCAGTATTTCCACCGTTAGATTTAAAGATCCCTCATGACGTAGTATATACTCGATGCTGTCATCTACGTGAAATCTTACCAATTCCCGCAACTTTGAAGCAGTTGAAAGAAGGGTCTACTGATCCCATACCATTACTACAATTACGTAATCCAAGGCCATCTATGGTAGAGATTTTGGCATTCACTGATTTTATTGCTATTGCCCCCATTCTATGTATCTCTCTAGACGGTGTTCATTTGACTACCGAAATGTTCAAATTAATTTTAAGTTCATTGATTAGTAGACCCAAACTGGAGAAGTTATCATTACGTAATACACCACTGAATGAAGAAGGATGGAAACTTCTATCTTTTTTTCTTTCTAAATCCAAGTCTTTAAATGCTTTAGATTTAACAATGGTACCAAATATCAAAACTAATGTACAAAAACCATCAAAATCATCCCTGAAAAATAATATAGTTAGAATGGAATCAAATCTAAATAATCGTTCTGATATGAACTGGTATCTCTTAGCTGGTTCTATTGCTTTTCGAAATGGTATGGATGAATTGGTGCTAGCAGGAGCACATATGACAATATCTGAATTCAAAACATTTATAGAAATTGCCTGCGTGAACACTTATAGATTAAGTTTGGCATATAACAACTTGACGTTAGAACAATGCCAGATCTTAGCGAATTGGATTGTCTACTCAAAAGTTACTGGATTGGATATTGGTTATAATGATCTGAGGGGTAAAGTTCAGCCATTTTATGATGCTCTATGGAATAAAATCAACAATAAGGGTGAACGTAATGTTTTTAAATATATATCTTTCAATGGAACCAATTTAGAAGTTAATTCGGGTGATACAAGTGCGAATAACGAAGCATTAAAGTTGTTGAGCATTTTATGTTACTCAGAAGATGTCAAATTTATCGATTTGTCCAACAATCCTAATATGTTTCCTCATTGCATTCCGACACTAGTTAAGATTTTACCAGTTTTCGTAAGTTTGGTTAGACTTCATATTGATAGCAATAACTTATCTAGAACTTCAATTATCACTTTAGCAGAAGTTTTGCCCCTCTGTAGGCAGTTAAGACATTTTTCTATGACAGGTACGGTTTTAGATTTGGCTTCATGTAAAGCACTTGCGGAGGCTGTCAAGAAAAGTAAATCATTAATGACAATTGATATAGACTATGCTTACATGCCGGATAAGATCAAAGAGAAAATTTCGCTTTATGCTATGAGAAACATTCAAAATGAGTTAGATAAAGGCAAGGCAAAAATAACACCAAACTTCATAAATGGCAGTAACAATAAAAGCGAACAACAATTCAAGAGTATTCAAGAACAATTGGCGATATTACTTACTGAAGACAAGAATAACGTCAGTGAAGAAGAATATGTCAAAATTGTCGATTCCTTTATCGACAGGCTTTCTATTGCTCGTAAGAAAATTAACAAAGTTGTACAGGACTTGTTTGCCTTGAGACTAGAAAATCAACTCAATCTTGAAGGTAAAGAAACTCTGATAAGATTATCACTTCTAGATGCTAGTTTAGAAAAAGGTATCAGGCTATTAAAGGAGAGACATGATAGTGAGACATGCAATAATAATATTGCTAATACTACACCTAACGGAGATAATGACGATAATTTTAAGGAAAAAGAAGTTGCCGCTATACATAAGGCTGAATCTGATTTAGTCATGTCTGAACCAAAAGAAGTACTCATCTCAGCTTCAAATATGAATAAAAGTGGTCATTCTGCTTTGTTACCATTTGGTAGCGTTAAGATTGAGCAGACGCATCATCGTAGCGCAGACGATACAGTAGAATATTTAGATGAACATCCACAACATTTGATCAATCCCTTACATGATAATAACTCCCCTTCAAACAATGAAGATGAGGTAGGAACAACACCTTTAAGACATCATATCAGCGATGAAGAGAAGGTTATGTTAGCCAAAGCCGCGGAGAATATGAATAGTGATGAGATCAAAGAACTATTGCTTAAGAATGATGTAAGTACAGTTATCAGTGTTATTGACGAACTACACAAGCAAGGTCACCATCTACATCATATCTTCAAGAAGAATGGCAGTTGCTATAGAAACAATGTAAATGGGGATGTTAAAAATGAAACTTTTGATACAGACAACAGTGACGAAAATGACAAGAAAAATAAGGTGGAATTCGAAGGAAAACTAGGTGACATTGTACCAACTGATCCTGCCAAATACGATGAATTTATCACAAATAAAGAAACGGAGGCAATGGACGAAGCTTATGATCAGGTTTTAGATAGTATTCAACATATGACACCGGCTGTCCCGGAAAGCGAAACCGCAGGCCACCACTCGGACTAGATTTGGTTTTAAACCCTTACTATTTACAGTAGATTACTATGAAAGTTATTACATCAACATAATCAATAGACAATGAGGAATAAATATATGTATCATAATATATTTACCAGAAAATATTCTGTTTTTATATAAACTTCAATTTGAACTTCAACTTGAAAAATTTATTGAAAAATAAAAAATAAAAATATGGAAATTACATCTCAAATTTTAGAATCAACTTTTCAGTTTAACTCAACGCCCTCTAGAAAGAGTATGTAGACTATACTGCCTTGGTGCTATATTATAAAATAGATTTTGTTTGGCCACTGTTTCGGCAATTAATTTTTTTACTCAGTGCCATCTTGCTACAAATATCAAGCTTTTTAGTACTAACAATCCATTTAAACTATCATCATTATTGCTTAGATTGTGAACATGTCTTTTAACTTCGGTGGGTTAGGCACTGCTGCTGCTGCAGCTTCTAACAATACGGGATCTGCATTTAGTGGTTTTGGTAACAATACTGCTAGTAACAATGCAAATACAGGTAACACTGCTTTTGGCGCGAATACAGGTAACAATGCTTTTGGAGCTACAACTCAAAATACTGCGGGAAATTCCACATTTGGTAATACAATTACCAACGCAAACAATAATTCTCCTTTTGGCAATATTAACAACCCAGCTACCAGCAAGCCAGCGTTTGGTTTAGGTGCTACAAATAGTGGTAGTTCTCCATTTGGGAATGCTACAAATACTACTGGCTTTGGTGCTGGTACAAGCGCTACTGGTACATCTACGTTTGGTTCAAACAACTCTGGTTCATTGTTTGGCGGGAATAATTCTACTTCAGCTTTTGGAGCAAAGCCGGCTAACAATGCTGCTCCAGCTTTTGGATCTGCTTCCAATAAGAATGCTGCTTCACCATTTGGGTCTGCTGCTAACAACAATGCTGCTTCTCCATTTGGGTCTGCTACTAATAATAATGCAGCTCCAGCATTTGGTAATGTAACTTCTTCCGCTACCACTCCAGCTTTTGGTGCTGGTTCCAGTACTGGGGCAACTTCAGCTTTTGGTACCGGAGCTACAAACAATACCACTTTTGGCAGTGGAGCCGCGAACAGTACTACTCCAGCTTTTGGTTCTGGATCTACAAACACAACTGCCCCAGCATTTGGAAATACAGCTGCTCCAACTTTCGGTTCCGGATCTACCCCAGCTACTACCTCAACTTTTGGTGCCGCCCCTACAAATGCTGCTACAAATGCTGCTACTCCTACTTTCGGAACTGGCACTACAAATGCTACTGCTCCTGCTTTCGGTTCTGGATCCACAACAGGAACTGCTTCAGGTTTTGGCACTACTACCGCTAAGGCACCAGCTTTCGGTCAAACTACCTCAAACAACACTGCCTCAACTTTTGGTACTAATAATATTAACACAGACAATAAAAATACAACCTTTGGCACAAGTGCAGGTGCAACTACAGGTTCGGGCACTACAAAACCAGCATTTGGTGGTTTAAACAGCTCTGCTTCAGCTAATTCGATATTTGGTAATGAAACAAGTGAAAGTGCGACTCCATCAGCTGGTACCTCTAATGCTACACCAGCGTTAAATTTTGGTAAATCAGATGAAGTTAAGTCAACCACATCTTTATTTGGTGGTAATAGTACTCCATCTCTAGCAACTAAAACTGCACCAACTACTTTATTTGGTAAGTCAACTGAAGAGAAAAAAGAGGCATCTGTTCCAGCTTTTACAGCAACCACTCAATCAACAGAAGAAAAGAAAGATGCCACTAAACCAGCATTCTCATTTGGTGGTTTTAAAGCAACTGAAGAGAGGAAAGATGGTAGTACGCCAGCCTTTTCATTTGGTGGTGCTAAAACGACTCAAGACAAGAAAGACGATGTCAAGCCAGCATTTTCACTTGGTGGTTCTAAAGCTACTGAAGACAAGAAAGAAGATGCCAAGTCAGGATTTTCATTCGGTGCTGCTAAAACAACAACTGAAGCAAAGAAAGATGATACTAAGCCAGCATTCTCATTTGGTGGTTCTAAAGCAACTGAAGAGAAGAAAGATGGTAGTACGCCAGCCTTTTCATTTGGTGGTGCTAAAACGACTCAAGACAAGAAAGAAGATACCAAGCCAGCATTTTCACTTGGTGGTACAAAACCTGCTGAAGATAAGAAAGAGGATACCAAGGTGGCATTTTCATTTGGTGGTCCTACTACTGCTAAGGTAACTGAAGAAAAGAAAGATGCTGCTAAACCAGCTTTTTCGTTCGGTGGTGCTACTGCATCAAAATCTGATGAAAATAAGAAAACTGATACCAAGCCAGCCTTCAGTTTGGGTTCAATGAAATCTGATAGTACAAAGAAGGATGTGCCATCAACAACTGGTTTTTCATTAGGTGCAAAATCCACTGCCAGTAGCACAGCAGCTATTCCAGGGGCCAATGACAAGAAGGAAGATGCGAAAAAGACGGATTTATTGAATCCTAAACCAGTTGAGTTGAAACCAGTGTCATTAGACAATAAAACATTAGATGATTTAATTACAAGATGGACTAACCAATTAACTTCATCAGCTAGACATTTCAATCAATATAGTTCTAAAATAACTGAATGGGATACTATGTTAATGAAAGGTGGTGAACAAATCAATGAATTATATTCCAATGCGTTATTGACAGAACAAACACAAGCAAGAATTGATCAAACTTTACAATATATTGAAAGACAACAAGATGAACTGACTGTATTTTTGGATAACTATGAGCAGAAGACTGAATCTTTGTTAAATGATATACTTCCAATTAACAACAATAGTAATAGCTCTAGTAGTACCATTGGTAGTGGTAATGTGAATATCAATAGCACTAATAGCAATGACCAAAAGAGACAAGCTGCATATCAAACGGCAGAAATATTAGATGAAAACTTGAACAATTTATCACTAAACTTGTCATCTTTGATCAAAGAGATCAACGAAGTGAGTAACACATTCAACAAGGCTACCAGCATAAATGTCAATAACAAGGATGAAAACACACAACTGGTACAATTACTCAATATACACTTAGATGCGTTGAAATCGCTTGATGTGAGTGCAAACCAATTAGAAAACAAGTTGGGCCACGCGAACCAGAAGCGCTAGCCCACAAGACCCGTTAGACACGGCCCAGAACACGCCAGCCAACGAGAGCGTTTCCCCCAGACGGCCGCCCCCAACGCTCGCAGGGCCGGCGTATGTATATAAACACCCACACTGTATAGTCCAAAGCTCTAATAAACCTGGATCGCTTCTCTGTGTCACCCGGCGGTTGTTTTCCAAGTGGCAATATTCCGTTGCGGATATTTTGCGAACCGACCACCACCACTTGCAGACTGGCCCACACATTGCCACACCGACAGCCACCGCACGAGTAGAGGGCACTTTACACCGCAACACACACAACACACACAACATCAGCAAGCTATGCCGCCAAAAGAAGACTGGGAGAAATATAAAGCACCAATCGATGAGGAAGATTCCTCCAAGAATGACAAAGATGAGAATATCGTTCCCTTGACCGAGGGAGATATCCAAGTCTTGAAGACCTACGGTGCTGCACCATATGCGGCCAAGTTGAAAGAGACAGAGAACGATCTTAAGGTCATCGAAGCACGTATTAAAGAGAAAGCCGGGGTTAAAGAAAGTGATACTGGGTTGGCACCTTCACATTTATGGGATATAATGGGTGATAGACAAAGACTTAGTGAAGAACATCCATTACAAGTAGCACGTTGTACAAAAATTATAAAGGGAAATGGCTCTAACGGTGATGATTCAAATGAAAATACTAATACTAATACTAATAATAATAATAATAATAATAATAATACAAGTTCAAATACAGAAAATAACATAACTAATAATATAAATAATACAAATACTGATACTAATTTAGGTGATGAAGATGAAGAAGATTCAAAATATGTCATTAATTTGAAACAAATAGCCAAATTTGTTGTCGGATTAGGTGAAAGAGTATCACCAACCGATATTGAAGAAGGTATGAGAGTGGGTGTAGATAGATCTAAATATCATATTGAATTACCATTACCTCCAAGAATTGATCCAACAGTAACCATGATGACAGTAGAGGAGAAACCTGACGTTACTTATAGTGATGTTGGTGGTTGTAAAGATCAAATTGAAAAATTAAGAGAAGTGGTCGAATTACCATTATTATCACCAGAAAGATTCGTTACATTAGGTATTGATCCACCAAAAGGTATATTATTATATGGTCCACCAGGTACTGGTAAAACACTATGTGCACGTGCCGTCGCGAATAGAACTGATGCAACATTTATTAGAGTAATTGGTTCAGAATTAGTACAAAAATATGTTGGTGAAGGTGCTAGAATGGTACGTGAATTATTTGAAATGGCAAGAACTAAAAAAGCATGTATTATATTTTTTGATGAAATTGATGCAGTTGGTGGTGCACGTTTTGATGATGGTGCTGGTGGTGATAATGAAGTACAAAGAACAATGTTAGAATTAATCACACAATTAGATGGTTTCGATCCACGTGGTAATATTAAAGTTATGTTCGCAACAAATAGACCAAATACATTAGATCCAGCATTATTAAGACCTGGTAGAATTGATAGAAAAGTAGAATTTTCATTACCAGATTTAGAAGGTCGTGCAAATATTTTCCGTATTCATTCCAAATCAATGAGTGTTGATCGTGATATTAGATGGGAACTTATTTCAAGATTATGTCCAAATTCAACTGGTGCTGAATTAAGATCCGTTTGTACAGAAGCTGGTATGTTTGCCATTAGAGCAAGAAGAAAAGTGGCTACTGAAAAGGATTTCTTACAAGCTGTAGAAAAAGTTATTAATGGTTATAAAAAATTCAGTTCCACTTCACGTTACATGCAATATAATTAAATTTATTACTTATTTCTTTATATATATATATATATATTTGATGTATAAATAAATGTGGTAAAGATACAATTAATAGATCATTTTTACTATTTGAGATTTAGCAACGTTAGTAAAAACAAGAATCTAATTTCAATCTCAGTACACCGAATCAACATTTTTACTTTTGCAAAGTTAGAATCAATTATTCGGAACAATTCGCTCCATCAGTTCGATACTATCAATTCAAAACCGATTAAATATTGTAGCTATGGTCCCAGTTAGAAGAACTTATCAGCCGCATATTTCGTCTTTGATATTTTTCCGGCGGTTTTTACACTTAGGGTTTTAGGCTCCTTCCCACCTTCTTGAAAAGAGAACCCGACGGTATAATTTTCGAACTCAAATTAACCGACGGAGCAAAATGTGGAGACAGAAATCATTTTTGGAAATAGGGTTTGACATAATTAACTATAGGGTTTGGTTTTGTTTTGTTTATCCATTTATCTATTTATTTAATTTTTTTTTTCTCTTTTATCTATATCGTGAATCAGTGCCAAGGAAATATAAAGGATGCAGTTCATACTGCTTAGTTATCTGTTCAGTATTTGGCTGTTACTGACAAATGCACAAAAATTCACTACTGTAATAGACTTAATTTGTAATGATGTGCAATTTAGCTATTTTGTTAGGGTTTTACAAATAAACGGTAAGATTCCTTATCTAAACGAATTAAATAATTTTACCCTATTAGCACCTGTCAATTCAGCTTTTGCATCTATCGATCTGGAAATATTCTCTAACGAATTTAATTTAGATAATTACATTATTCATGATAATATTATCTTAACAGAAAATTTTAAGGATGAGACAAAGATTCTTATCAAACATAATGGTGACCCATTAGTGATAAAACAAGACTCCATAAACGATATACCGATTTGGGAAAGAGACTTGGTACCAAACATGCAAAATGCATCTGTTCAAGGTATTGCTGAACTAATGTTACCATATAAAGATTCTGTTGGTACTATCAAACTAATTAATAAACATTCAAATAACATCTTTTACAACAAATTTAATTATTTAGTTAGATTAATTCAAACCATTTCATTATATGAGGATAATAATAAACTTAGTCACTTGAATGATCTTTCAAACATGACTATACTAGTTCCAGAAGACTCAATTTTTGACCATTTTTACACCGACATTGAGTTGAATTACATCTTGAATAAATTTAATAAATTAAACGAAATACCTACCAGCTTAAATGGAATTTGGGTTAGTGATCTATCGTTACTTTTACAAAACTATTTGATTGATGATATTTGGGGAGGTTCGCATTCAGAATTATTTCTCACGAATTTAAATAACGACCCGATTAAGATGACTAGCGCACATAGCGGAACTGAAATTATCATTAATGATAATGATCGTTCCATTTTAGCTAACATTCCTTTTAAAATTGGTTTATTACATTTTTTCAATAATCTGAATTTAACCGAAACTTCAATTAATTTCACAGCGGAAAAATATCTCCATGGCTTGAATTGTTCAAAATTTGTAGAAGAAATTTATTTCAGAAACCTACAACATTTCATCAACAATAATGACAAGGAATTGACCATTTTTTTACCTGAACCATCACAAGACGAAGATGTTGGATTTGGTAAATCAACCCTATTGTATCATTTTGTTGAAGAGAAAATATGGTTAAATAACAATTCCATAAGAAAGAATGGTAAGAGAAAAAATAATGAAAAAAGTACTAGTAACACTACCAACGATCCAACCTTTTCTAGATTTTTTAACTCGTCTTTTTGTTCTTCTAACAAAAAGCTTGGTGGTAACTGCCAACGATTGAAGATAACTGGAAATAAAAACAATGAATATATTATTAATGATAATTACAAAATAATTAATAAAGATCCATACCAAGTTGGTAATACTTTAATTTATAATATTAATCAAGATTTGAGTCTACCTGGTGATATTATTTCATCTGTTTCACTCTCTATAAATACCTGTACTAAATCATTATACTTTATGAAAATGGTCAATTTGCTAAATCTGGCACCAAATCATCAAGGTTATACCATATTTTTACCTTGCTCGGATTCTTGGGATAATTTGGGTTTGAATTTGAAATATATTCAAAACAATTTCACAGCGATTGACTACATTATGAAAAATCTGATCTTCAACGGCCTTTATTATACGGACGATAATATGAATGAAAAGAAAGAAATGACTTTAACTAATTTGAATAATAAAAATGTCTCAATGACAATTTATAAAAAAACTGACAACACTCACAAAAAATCATTCTCTAACAATCAAGATATTACGGTTTCCTTAGACACTTTCAAGAATAATTTCACAATCAAAAGTTCCTCTGATATTTTATTTAATCATGGAGTCATTCATCCAATTGATGATAATCCCTTACC
The DNA here is from genome assembly GCA_030462875.1 of Grigorovia humatica. NCBI lineage: Eukaryota > Fungi > Ascomycota > Saccharomycetes > Saccharomycetales > Saccharomycetaceae > Grigorovia > Grigorovia humatica. The sequence continues at coordinate 29,915 of JAMSGM010000096.1, forward strand.
ATTAGGTTTAAAGATAACTATAAAGGACTTAATTTATACCACCGGTAGTGAAAGGTTTTTGAGATTTTTAGAGCATTTTAATCAAAATGAAAATTTCCTTGATGGAGATTACACTATATTGGTGCCAACATTCTCATCGTTAAACCACGCCAATATTACTTTCGATTTCAATAAATTAGATAAATTTTTAAAAATGCACATTATATCTGGTAACCAAACTTCATCCTTATTGAATTGTAATAGTGATATTAAGAACGAATTGGGAGAAGTTTTACATTGCACCTCAATATCTAGTGATTCACATTACCTAAGTTTGAGGGATGGTTCACCTCATACTGTTCGTATTTTGAATAAGGGTTGTACAACCTTAAATAATCAGGAGGCTTGCGTTTTCCTTATCGATAGACCAATCTTGTTGAACTGGATTGGTAAAGAAAAATATAATCTAAACTTACCTTTACCAGCAATTGCAGTTGGTATAGTATTAGGTGTTATTATTATGCTAATATTGTTGTCATGTATATTATGTTTTAGGATCGAGAATTCTACGAAACAAACCACGTATAGCAATTCTGACTCAAATTCTAATATTAACAGTAACGAAGATCAGCTTGAACATGGCCAAAATAATAACAATAATGATTTGCAACCGTTAGCTTATACAGGTATTTCGCGACAAAATAGTCAAAGACAGCCATTATTACGAGAAACTAGCAAGCAAAATCATCGTGATTATGATTCAGTCAGTGATTCGAACAAAGTTAGCGATACTAATATGAAAGCCAATAGGCATAATATCAATAATTACAAAAATAATATTATATCGTATGCAGGTGAACTTGCAGCAGCTACATATTCAGAGAATGCATCTAGTAGACCAATTAATATGTCATCGAGATAATTATTTAGCATTAAATTTATAAACATTTTATTTCCCTCACATTTATCATAATTATATAAAACAATATTCATCTGTCACAATTCTGTCTTTCTTTTTTTAAACAATTAAATCATAAATGCTTCTTCGGATAACATCTGTTTCCTTTTTTTATAATGAAGTATCAATGCTCGGTATTGAATAATGATTATGTTGTCGAGTGGTTTTTCTTGTGTTTTTTTGTATTCTATTTGAATTGCCCATTCATTCTTTTTTCTTGTCCTTTTTCTGTTATGCTAATTTTAAACCTTATAAGATATTATTTACAAGAATGGAGGCCTTCTTATAAGTGTTTAGTAAATGCTCACAGTTTTGTCTTTCTTGTGCTAATGTTTCATCTTCCTGTAATAATTCGTCCATAATAGCATCCTTATATAACTCAGTGACAAGTCTATTATGAATAGTCTCCTTACAATGATTTACTAAATGATACATTATTGCCTTTGGCACTTGGTCTTGAATCATTTCTCTGACAATACTGAAGTATGAAATAATAAGTCTCTTTATTAACTCACATTCTAATTGCTCTCTTTCAGTTAACGAAGATGACATTTCAGTTGAATCATTATCTGTTGCGGTTGTAAATGTTTCGACGTCATCGATATGCAGATTATTAAATATTGAACCCTCTTGAAAATCTTTTGTCGTTTTATCTTCTTTACTTTTGGATGAATTGTTTACATCATTTATGCCTTTGTTATTTGAGGATTCTTTATCCTTACCAAAAAAATAATTTAAAAATGTTTCTTTATCAGTGTTATTACCATTCAACTGAGTGTTGTTATTATTAGAATCAAGTTCATTAGCCAAATTATTGGAAGTACTCCTATTATTATTATTGCCGGTGTTATTATTATTGTAAGTATTATTATTAGTGTTGTTATGATTACTTAGATTATCTGAAAGCATGTTATTGTTTGATATACCCTTTAAGATTGGATTAGAATGAAGACTAGCAGTTTCGCTATTCTTCAAAGTTTCAATTTGTTCATCTCTACCATTTGATAATCTATGTGATTCAAATATATTTTCCCTCCTTTTCTTCATTTCTCTTTCATTCAAAATATCTGTCATGACTTCAGTAGCACTTAAAAATTGAGGATGATTGGTATTGATGTAAGCTGTGTGAATATCAATTAATGACTGAACATAATCATGAGTGGGGCTTAATCTTTCTCTCAGCAGTGTACTTACCACTTCTATTAAAGTATTTCTTAAATTCGGGTATCTTGCCAATTCTGCATTACTTGAATTATGGCAAATTTTCATCAATTCTTCAAAGACTAATTCAACACAATGTTGAGATGGTTCCAATAGTAATTTAATTTGTGGCTTAACCAATAGATCAAATGCTAATTCTGGTACAAAAAGCGTTGCACGAGGACCAGTTGAATTTCTTATAGCGGTTCTTATATCCAGTGCATTTAAATTTGATGTTGGATTTAAACTAGTAAGTGATTTACCAAAAATGTTATTATAAATATAGTAAATTCTAGCCCCACCACATAATTCCTTTGTGTTAATATCCATTGAGTCACCATCTATAGAAGAGGTAAAATTCTTAGCAAACATATTGATTAATTGTAAAATTAAACCTGCTTTATTAGCTTGTGATGTGATAAATCCCATATCACCATAGGATTGTAATTCCTTTTCAGTTTGGGTTATCAAATTATTTAATTTAGTTTTAATATCAGGCAATTTATCTCTAATGTGATTCATTAAGGTTTTATTTAGCATTCTAGCTAAGAAACGAGTCCCACATTTATCTGAAATTGATCTATATATCGGATGTCTTTTAAAATAACGATCTTCATTATCTAGTGCCTCCTTTACAGTGACATTTAGTTGGATATCCTGTTGTGAACGATTTACAATACCAACGAATCCAAGTTTTAAAGGATATAATTTACCTAAAAGTATATCTAATGCATGTGTACCAGAATCCATTAAATCTAGTTTGGTTATGACACCAATTGTCCTTTTACCATCTGGATCAATTTCTTTTGCTAATTTTAGTGATTCTGAATTAACCAAATCAACATTTGCTGGTGATACAGCTAAGATCAAACAATTTGGTGCAGCCACGTAATCTAATATTAGATTTTTAATTTGTCTTTCGATATCATGTGGTTGCTCACCAATGGGGACTTTAGTGATACCAGGTAGATCTACTAAAGTTAGATTTAGCACATGAGGTGAGAATATTTTCAAATTAATGGGAATTTTACTAATACCTTTATTTTTACCAGCAATTCTAGCAGTTTCAAATTCGATTTCTTTTCTTATTTCATTAAAATCATAAAATTTATCGCCGGGCCTATGTAAAAATTCCCCCCATTCTTCGTGAATATCTGTACTATAACTTGAATGAATCTTGTCCTTATCAGTCAACTCCACTATTTCATCCGAATCAAGCTCAGAATCATTCTTTAACGGAGGGATATTGTTTAGTTGTAACACCAGGGGTCTTCTAGTGACAATACCAGTTCCTCTGGGCAAAAAATCCCTACCGACAAGTGTCTCTAAAATCGAAGACTTCCCACTACTTTGTGAGCCCACTACTGCTAGGATGGGCAAGTCTAACGAATCGATACCACTAGAGTACATGACATCTTGCAATTTATTTACCGTGGGAATCAAATCCTCCAAAGTGGCCATCGTCTTCCTGTTTGTGCCTTCGAGTTTGGATCAAATCAGAAGTGTTGTTTGATTGCAAAAGCCATTTTTTAATTTAAATCAGAATTTTTTTTAATAAAGCATCGAAATTCAGCTACTCTAACGCTAAGACAACAATGTCACATATTCCCTCGCAGGACGAACTCGGTGGGTCCAGAAGAAGGCCCAGCCAGCACATTATGAAGAATGGCCCCGTTGTGGGGAGAGAGAGCGTGGCCAGTAATGCCCCGGCGGCAATAAGCCATCCATCTTCTGTCAGCCACATAGATATCAATAACCCTGATCAACAAGTCGTGAATGTGATACAACGTCACTTGGCTGACTATTCTAATAGCTTACAGACACCTGGAGGTGATATTACAAGGGATTTATATAAATGGACCAACGATAAGACCAAGGATAATAATACTAATAATATTAGTAATAATAGCAATAGCAATAGCAATAACACTCCACAAGATATGATTAAAAACTCACCTGAATCGCATACTGGTTCACAAGTACTCAACAATTTGAAGGAAAACTTTCACAGAAAGAGGTCGATGAGTTTTTCTGCCATATCAACGCATTCTGATGCCCTAAATAATTTTATACATAATTCAAGGAAACCGTCTATGACCAATTCGACTAGACCTACTGCAGATATTGCCAACAATTTGGAGACTCAGAGATCACCGATATTGATGACTCACGAAGAAATTAGAGCACCAGGAGGGTTTAGAAGAGCTTATGTTATGAGAAGACGTAAGAAAAAACAATTAAAGCAGCTACCACCAAATTTTATGACTAGAAATTTCATTGAATTTTTGACCCTCTATGGCCATTTTGCTGGTGAAGATTTGTCAGAAAGTGATGATGAAATTGAGAATGAAACTGGAGAAGAAACTGAAGAAGAAGAAGAAGAAGCCATTGAATCAGAAAATGAAACTACAACACTTTTACCCTCTGGAGTAACACAGCAAATGCATCAACAAAATCGTCATAAGACTACTACAGTAAAAGCCGTACTATTATTACTAAAATCATTTGTGGGTACTGGAGTTTTGTTTTTACCCAAGGCATTCCACAATGGTGGTTGGGGTTTCAGTACCTTGTGTTTATTCTTTTGCGCTTTTGTTTCCTTTTACTGCTTTCTCTTGTTGATAATCACGAAGGATAAAATTAAAGTCGACGGTTATGGTGCCATGGGTCAAGTACTATATGGTAAAACTATGAAATTAGCTATCCTGTCCTCCATTTCATTGTCACAGATTGGTTTTGCGGCAGCTTACACCGTCTTTACAGCTACCAATTTACAAGTTTATTTCCAAAATGTCTTTAGTTGGAACTTCAATTTAGGTTTCTACATTTGGTTCCAAGCTTTAGTATTTATTCCATTAGCACTAACCAGAAATATTGCCAAACTAAGTGGCACTGCACTAATTGCAGATTTTTTCATCCTATTGGGCCTTGTATATGTTTATTATTATTCTACTTATTATGTGATATCAAATGGTATTGCTACTGAATCTATGGTTTGGTTCAACAAATCCAATTGGTCTTTATTTATAGGTACCGCTATTTTCACTTTCGAAGGTATAGGTTTATTGATCCCCATTCAAGAATCTATGAAATATCCGGAACTATTTCATAAATCTTTGTCTGGTGTCATGTGCACTGTCACAATCATCTTTATATCTTGCGGGTTGTTATGTTACTCAGCGTTTGGTAATCAAGTAGAAACGGTAGTATTATTAAATTTCCCACAGGATTCACCCCTCACCGCATTGATCCAGCTACTTTATGCTCTAGCCATTCTATTATCTACACCGTTGCAACTTTTCCCAGCTATAAGAATTCTAGAACAATGGACATTCCCATCTCATCTATCTGGGAAACATAATCCAAGAGTTAAATGGTTGAAAAACTACTTCCGTTGCACTATAGTGGTACTAACAACCTTGTTAGCATGGGGCGGTGCAAACGATTTGGATAAGTTTGTATCACTGGTTGGTTCCGTTGCATGTATCCCATTAATTTATATTCATCCGCCATTATTACATTTCAAAGCCTTCCAAAAGACTCCAGGCACTTCAAACTTCATCTTGGTAGTAGACATGTTGATTGTCGTTTTGGGTATCGTCATGCTAGTGTACACGAGTTGGCAGACACTATTGCTGTGGTTCACAGACTGAGCCCTCCGTCGTCCACGAGAGACACGTTTGAGCGTTCCCTGTGTATGTAAACGCATGTGCGTGTATCTGTATAGTCTTCAATACGTGTTGCCATGGAAACACCGTCGCTTTCTTTAGCCCAAAGCGGAAATTCACCTCATCGCTACAAATGAAAAATTTTTGCGATGCCTTCAACTTTTGTGGCAGGTCGCTACAGCGAGTGAAGATGGCCAAACCAAGAGGCAGAAAATTGCTTAAGAAACAGGAGAAAAATGAATTTGTCCCACCGGTGGATGCACCAACCGAGACTGAAGATCTGTCAACGGAGAACTCGAACCAGCAGATGTTTTTCGGTATCTTGGATCGTGAAGAATTAGAATATTTCAAACAAACAGAATCTACTCTGTCTATTGACGCATTCGAATCCAGTGAAGCTAAACAACATTTTGTGACCAGTGTTATCGAAGAGGCTAGGGGTAAGGAATTGAAGTTGGTTACTTCTCAAATTTGTTCAAAATTGATGGAAAGACTGATATTAGATTGTAATGATGAACAATTAAAATCAATATTTCAAGCTTTCAATGGGGTCTTCTATTTAATGGCTTGTCATAAATACGCTTCTCATGTCTTAGAAACACTTCTTGTCAGAGCAGCCGCACTAGTGGAAAAGGAATTATTAACTCCAAGTTTTGATGCTACTAACGATAATAATGAAGAAGTCGTTGTTTCCATGGAAAATATGTTTCTATTCATGATCAACGAATTACAACCACATATTAAGGAAATGATCATGCACCAATATGCTTCACATACTTTACGTTTATTAATTTTAATCCTTTCTTCAAAATTATTACCTAGCTCAACTCAAAACAATTCAGCTTTACGTTCAAAAAAATCCAAAATTGCTCGTAAAATGGTTGACATAAAAGATAATGAAGATTTTAATAGAACTTTCCAAACTCCGGAATCATTTAAGATTAAATTACGTGAATTGTTAAGTTCTTTATATAAAGAATTTACTAATAATGTTACAAATCGTTCAGAAATAAACCCAGCTGTCATTACCAAGATAAGAGAAATTTGTTGTGACAAAGTCGGTTCACCAGTTATCCAACTAATAATACAAGTTGAAGGTATCTTTGACCGTGATCGTTCATTTTGGAGATTAATTTTTGCTGTTGGTGAAAGGGATCCAAAAGAGGAATCATTTGTTGAGTACCTATTATCTGATCCAGTAGGCTCGCATTTCTTGGAAAGTATTACTGGATTTGGTAAACTTAAATATGTGGAAAGATTATATCATTTGTACATGAAGGATAGAGTGGTGAAATTAGCCAAAAGGGATACTACTGGTGCTTTTGTTATTCAAAGTATGTTAAAACATTTGAAAAGTAAAGACATTAAACAGATCTTGGATGATTTGGTTCCAGAATTAAGTACACTTTTGAATTCAAATATGGATTTTGGGACATGTATCATTGAAGCAAGTAATAAAGAAGATTGCTATTTAAAAGACCGAGTCATTGAACAGTTGGTTAAAAAATACTATCCAAATGACTCTGCTAATAAAAATATCTTAGAAAGTTGTTTGCAACTAAGCTCATCCACTTTAGGTAATACCAAAGATGATTGGCCAACAGCCGATGAAAGACGTCGTTCAATTTTCTTGGAACAACTAATTGAATATGATGATATTTTTTTGAATATCACCATTGATAGTATGCTTGCACTACCAACTGAAAGACTTTTACAAATGTGTTACCATGGTGTTTTCTCGCATGTTATAGAGGAAGTTCTACAAGTTAAAAGAGTTGATATGATCAAACGTAAATTGCTGTTAAATGTTTTAGCTGGTGATGTTGTCAATCTATCATGCAATGCTTATGGTTCACACATAGTAGATAAACTTTGGGATTTTACTGCTAAATTGACCCTTTATAAAGAACGTATTGCTGCATCACTATGTAAAGAGATGGATAAAGTAAAGAATAGTATATATGGGAGACAGGTTTGGAAAAATTGGTCATTAGAAAAATATGTTAGAAAGAGATGGGACTGGAAACAAATCATTAGGGAACATGATTTGGAATTATTCCCAGATTCTAAACCATTACAGCCCAAAAAACGTGAAGAAAAAGAGTTGAAACGTCCAAATCAAGATAATTTCCATAATAACAAATACCAACCTAAAAAGAAGTTTCATCAACGTTAGAAAATTCTATCATAGGTCAGGTAAGCATATCAAATCAAAAACTTAGAAAAAATAGTATTAATACTTCTTTTGTGTTATATATATATTTATATATATATATAAATAAAGTATAAAATGTAAAATAATTAGGATGGATGATAGACAGTAATGTGACAAAATAAGATAGAAATATCAGTGTTTTTGACAAGCGTTATCAAAATAAGAATATTTGGTATAACTTTTTTTTTCTGTTCATTTAAAGAAAATTAACGACATAGCTTTCAATTACCAAATATCGGTACCTCGTCTCATAGATAAACCCAAATATCTGGCCACTTCATTAAACATATCGTTTAGTTTATCTTCATTGTATAAAGATAGCTCTTTTTTTAATTTGTCTTCTGATACGAAAACTTCATTAGACATCCTACTCTCTTGACCTTTTGTCTTAGCCACATTCAAATCTTCTAATTTGTCATCAAGGAAAGTCTTCAGTTCTTCTTGTTCTAAAGAACTAGCAGGTAAACATTCATAAAATTTAGCCAATTTTAATAGATCTAAGTTATCAATTTTTTTGAAGTCTTTTATCTGTTTAGGAAAAAAATCATAATTAGTCAAGTTTGGTGTTTCGCCATCTGGATTTGGAAGGGGTGCGATAAGATCATCATCGTTTGTCTTATGAACATTAATCATTCTCCTTATTGACCTCTCTTCTATATTATTTAATTCGACTTGTAATTCACCAACTAATTGAATAATGTCATCATTGGTGATAAATTCTGTTGTATCTACAGACTTAGTAAAGTCTTTCACTTCATTTCTTGTCTGATTTACTTGCAATTCAATAACATTTTTGCCTGTTTGCGTAATTATTTTGTTTTGTTTTTGTACCAGCAACTCTAGCTGCTTGATTCTCTCTTGCAATGCCTTAATATCAGTACCCATGTTTGTCTATATTACCTATCTTTACAAATATGTATATATAGATATGTATATATATGTATATGTAAATAATGGTATGTTTATACGTTTTCGAAACGATTACATGTACAATTTTTGATAAATAATCAATTTTCAATAGTAGAAAAAAATGATGCTACAAGGTAAAACACAATAGTTTACCATAGGATATCTGCTAGGAGATTGACAATCACAGTTGCAAACTCGACAGACTGTTGGTTATGTTATTGACGTTCTTGTTCTTGCCGTTTTTGGCTGCGTTCTTTTGGCGGTTTCTTTGCATGGATAACTTACCCTTGGTGACGGAATCCGCGGCGTCCTTGTAACGTTGAATCTCTTCGTCTTTCTTGACTATTTTACGACCACCTTGTTCCAACTCGTAGTTGTCTAGGAAATCATCCAGCATGGATTCCAAATCCGGTCTTTCCTTGGACATATCAAACGGTTGGTAGTCTTCCTCTTCGTCTTCCGCCTCCTCTTCATAATTTTCATAACTTTGAATAATCTGATCGTATTTGTCATCTAGGATAGTCATAGTCTCAGTACGTGCTATAGCACTTGAACTCATAGAAAACCCAGAAATGTCAGACATGGTACCCTTCTTCTTACGTTGCCTTCTCCTTTGTTTACCAGTGACATTCTTGTTCGATATAGTCGGTAGATCACCGAGAACATCATTTTCTTCTTCTTCTTCTTCTTCTCCTACTTCACCTGTAAAGCCTGCATTAAAATCATCAGATAAGTCATCTTCAAGAAATTCATTATCAGAAAGATCGTCCTGTTTACCAAATTTCTGAAATCTTTTGACATCATCTTGATAATCAATTTCCTTTAAATCATCCCAAGTGTTAACATTTTCAACAATGTCATTATATTCTTCGTCTTCAAAATTGTTTAGCTGGTCATCAATATCCCATTCATCAAAATCGTTTATATTACCTTCCATTTCACCTCCTTCTAACAATTCGGTAAATATATCATCATCATCTTCATCCAAATCATCCAAATCCTCTTTAGCAACATCTGGTTTGGATTTTTCCTTCGTCGATGTTTTACCCTTAACAACTATATCTTTATTAATGACATAAGCATCATCATCTAAAGCTTCTAAAATTTCTCGTAAATCAGGATTCAAATCTGGTTGGAAACCTTTAATTTCGTCCACAATATTTTGTTGATGAGCTAAATATCGTTGTTTATCCTTGGTGTTGGAAGCTTTGGAGGGTATGAAGAATGCATCTTTATTGACACCAATAGGTCTTAAATGTTGAGAATAATCGTATCCTGAATCAGTTTTATCGTTACCGACTGTTGAACTAATCGTATTCAAACTTTTAGTGGCTTTATTTGGTTTACGTTTTTGATTCAAATCATCGACTGGTATCATAATATGTTCAGTTTCATCGTCATTATAAAAGTTTGGATCATCGTGATCTCTATGAACCACGACAAATTTTTGGGCGTTTTTCTTATTGAACATTCTCTTCTTGATTAAAGCAAAATTAGATATTTACTTTACGTACTCTCTCTTACTTGGTAATCACAACTATTTCAACAGTTCAATTGAACTGCATTGAACAGAAATTTTTCAATCATTCCGAACGGCTCATCGATATTTTTGAAAAAAAATTTTGACATCACGTTTCAAGTCAAAGTAAGGTACAATATTTCAAATAATAGTAGGTGGTGTATGACATCGTTGACAGAAAATTCCTATGCATTATGGGCATTTGTAATGTAGGCAAAGCATAGCTAGAAAGTAATATTTTTTTTCTCCCCGACACCCAGTGCAGCCTCTCTTCAGATAGAAAACAAATGGGTCTTTTGATATCAAACTAAAAGACACTTTGACTGCTATGAGAAGCTATGAGTGATGTGAATAATATACATGGAAATTAGTCATCGAAGCTTTTCTTGCTGTAGAATGTATGCGTTTCTCAATGATTTACAGCCAATATTACTTCTAATCATAACAATTATACCAAAGCTTGAAAATAGACAATGACAATGCCAGAATGTCTTGCCGTTGTTAAGACTTTGCTTATCACAATCATACACAAATGATCCAACCAAAAATGAAGTTAAGCTTCGATATATATTAAAAGCAAAAAAATCAAAAAGAAATGCTTCCAATCGGAGTCGAACCGATGATCTCCACATTACTAGTGTGGCGCCTTACCAACTTGGCCATAGAAGCATTGCTGAGCTTATTGTATATCAGATTCGGGCAGTGGAAGCGCAGACAACTATTATTAGTATAT
>JAMSGM010000097.1:0-40628 GCA_030462875.1 Grigorovia humatica
GACAGCGACAAAATATAGTATATTTTTATTTTTACATTAAGGTCATAATTTATAATGAATTCTAACTTTTCAAAGATTAATGATGAACACTTGTCTGAAATAAATGGTTCTTCCCAAATGTAAATCTATATAATTTTCAAAATTTTATTTTTTATTTTTCCAAAACCGGGAATTCAAATATTGAAAAACAGATCTATATTTAATGGTATGATCACTATTCCCAACAAATACTATATTGGTTAATTTGCAATAGCTAGTACTAAGTTATTTGTGATGTTTTCTTATAAACAAAAACATATAATTAATATATAAACAGTCCAAATTCCTGATTAAGATTAGAATTTGAATTCGATCTTTTATATTTATTATATACTTTTATTAATAAGAAGATATCTAGAAATTGAATAATAACATCGCCAATACCTTGGTTCAAGTTATTATAATTTTCACCATAAATCTTGTTTAAGATATTATAAGTTTACTTCACATTACAACATCTGGTAGCGCTAACTCGAAAATGATGCCCGATTACCCATCTCACCCTGATCCATTCCATCCATCAAAGTCGATACCATTTCCCGGCTCCACTCGTTCCGTTTTCCTACTTAAAGAGTTTCTATAATTTTTGAATTTGAAACTCGGTTTGAACCACATTACGGATGATTCATTCCCACAAGGTTTTTGTCTTTGCCGACAACTTGGGCGGTAAAGCAACTCAATGGTTTATCAATTTTTCTGATATCCATGAGTTACGTACGATGGATTACAGCAACATCATAGCTGAATTTACTCGTTCATTTATGCGAGCCTAGACCTTTACAATGTCAGTCGTAAGATTGCGACGCTACAACAAGCGTACTAGCATTGATGGTTAAATTCGCAATTTCATGCAATATAAGAATTTATTACCTACTGGTGCCATGAGTGAAGAAATTTCAATTGGCTATTTCATTCAAGGTTTGAACCAGAGACAGGTAAAGATGTTGGCTTACGTTCTCCTACTACTTTATATCAAACCACTAATTAGCCAAGAAGTGGGAACATTGTTTATCCGGCGCAATTTCTTTAGTTATATTGGTGAAGTTATTCGTGAATCTGCTGAACCCGCCTTTGATGTTGAACGGTGATGTTATTATGGCTATCCACGCTTCCACTTCGCAACGTCGCAACAATACCAATCAATATGATAGAAATCGTTCCCGCTGGGGAAAAACTTATCATAATCAAAGTACCCAGAGTGATACTTAAGATCGTGATGATCTTGGTCGTCTATGCTTGGGATATAGATTATGTATTGAGTGCGGGCATAAGTCCAACAATTACATTTTTTGTCATTACTAGTCATGCAATCAAATTGTCAACGACAACTCATGAGACGTCATATGAAGAGCAGTTGTATAACGACGAGAGGACGAATTGATCAATATCGTGATATAAGCCTGTAACAACGGCAAAGGTCAAATTTTCATGTGGAATAGAACTTGAACTAAAATCACCATTCAAAATATAATCACGTGAACAGTTCAATGATTTAAATCATTCTTCAGTAATAACATGTTAAATTTCATTGTTGCCTCAAGTTCTGGCACCTAGCAGAAAGAGCACTTTTTTTGCTAATGGAGAATTTGATCCAAATCAAATCAAAGACGTTATTATTTGAAGTTTAAGGTAGCTTACCTGACTTTCCAAATCGCAAATTCCTTTTTTCTCTTCTGATAATTTTACTAAATTTTTACATGCGATCGATAGTCTAACTAAATGCAAAAAATATTCCTGGTTTCTATATATGTCAATTTTATATGATATTCTAATAGTGATTTAATCTCCATAATCTTACTTTACCTTGTTCATTACCTACTGCCAGCATTTCACCATGAGACGAAAATGCAACAGATGTAACTTTTCCAAACGGTGTCCCACTAGTTGGCCAATTCTTGAATACTGTTCCTGTTGGTAAATGAACCAGTCTTAAAGCATCTTTCAATGCTCTTGATGCCATACATAACATTTGACCATCTGGAGAGAACAGTAATGATGATATAGTTGTTGTTATTTGATCTAATGTGAAAACTGGTTTGGAGTTATTATTTTTATTTGAACCATTTGATCTTTCGTAAACGTTAACAAAACCACTTTCACTACCAATTGCTAACCATCTATTTGACCTTATCCTTTCAGTTGATAATAAGTGATTACTATTAGTACCACCACCCACTTGAATAGTAGTGATACCCACACCAGCATCATCTTTCCATTTTTGAATAATTTTACCACTTTTATTTAAATCAAATTCCCAAATTTCACCGTAGGTATTTGTTACAATTAAGATGGTTTGAAATTTATCTTTACTAATTGGTTTATAATCTAAACAAAAATCTACTAATAAACCTTCAATTTTACAACCAAACAGCCACATACCGTTGATTGAGTTTAGTATATTTATCCAACCGTTATTACCTTGTAAACAGATAATACCATGAATTTCTTTGGTATTATCATTACAATAATGACCTAATTTGAATTTTTCAAAAGATCTTTGTGTAGCTTCATGACCATAAAGTCTTGAAATTTTATCTATTTTAGCAGTATTATTACCAGAATTGTTATGATTTAAATCCCATGAATGCATATAACGTCTTCTACCACCAGTGAATATTTTTTGTTCTTGTTGTTCGATGATGTTAGATTTTGGTGATACATAAAATGAACAGCTTTGAATGGGTGTATTCTTCAAATGTAAACTTGTCACTAAATGATTATTCTTTCCATCTATATGATAAATTCTTAAAGTTTTATCATAACCACCCGTCAATAATAATGGTTTTAATGGATGGAAAGATAATGATTGGATGGCAGAATGTGATGGATGAGTAATATTTGCATCTTTTAAACGAACGATATCTAACGTGTTTACTGGTAATAGTGTAGACTTTGTAGTATCTTTATAGTTATAAGTTGATTTTAATATTTTAGTCAATGCATTAATATCACCATCAGTAACGTTTTCAAAATCATCTGCATCATCTTCATCTGATGAATTCTTATTGTCATTCTCATCATCAGTGGCTTCATCATCTGCCCATTTTGGTCTAGTATAAATTTTTTCAAATTGGTTTCTTAATCTTTGTATATATTTTTTACCATTAATAGCATGTTCTTGGTATGAATCTCTTAACTTTTTAGTCTTATTTGTGTTCATTAAAGAGATATGTAATTTTTCATCATCAGAATCAATCCAAGCATCAGAATCATTATCGCTATCATATTCACTACTGTATTCACTACTATCATCATCATTGTCGATATCCATTTTGTCAACATTCTCATCAGCAGAGTTATCTTTTTGGTCTTCACCATCATCCACGAAGAATAACTGGTCATCATTTAACTGATTTAAATTGTTTGCGTCATTATCAGATTCACCATCACTTTCATTATCATACTCGAAATGATCGCTTTCAAAATCACTACCGTTTAAGTCAAAATTGTTCAAATTTTTGTGAAAATCACTAGTATCACCAAAGACAAACTTGGCTAACTGGATTTCCTCTTCATCCGGTGGTGGTACGTCTAGCACAGCTGTACTCATGTCTCAAACAACGATTGGCCCGTGTAATGCAGCTGCAGAAACCTCTTATCATCAACTTTTTCAGTTTTTCAACCTCATCTCATCGAAAAATTTTCCAGGAAAAAAACTCAAAAAATCGACCGGCTGGGTAACGAAAGCTATACACTGTACTTAAATTCCGCAGTGGCTACACTACGGCATGCTATATAGTGATCCACAGGGTTTCCCCATGGATTAGATCAAGCCAAGTCTCTCCGCATGGAATTTTGCATGTTCCGGGACAAACGTACTAATGAAATAGTACGAATGGTCAAATCCATCTACCATCTTGATATCAACATGTTGAGACCATTCAGTATTTTCAATTGCATCTTGAAACAATTCCGGCTTTAATTGATTTTTAAGGAATGGATCATTGGTCCCAATGTGAATCAAGATATCCTTACCATTAATATATTTAGCTTTTTGGATTAATTCGCATGGATCATATTGATCCCATTCATCAGTACCCTTTAAATAACCATGAAATGCTTTAATTCCCCATGGAACATTCTTTGGATTTAAAATTGGTGAAAATGCAGAACATGATTTATATCGATTTAAATTTTTCAAAAAACCTGCAATGGAACCATACCCACCCATCGAATGACCAGTAATGGAAACATTATTCAAGAAATCAATCTTAAAATAATTTGAATAATTATCTTGCTCGAAGAATTCTTGTAAAAAGTGTGGTAATTCGTCATGAATATAATCGTACATATTATAATTTTGAGTAAATGGTTCCTTGGTAGCATTTAAATAAAAACCTGCACCAATACCAAAATCCCATGAATTTTCTGGATCCTTAGGTATATTATCACCACGAGGTGATGTATCAGGGAAAACGATAACAAATCCGTATTGGTCACATTGTACTTGCCAAAATGCCTTTTCGCTTGCATTTTGTGGTGTACAAGTCAATCCTGATAAATAATATAATGTTGGTAAAGGTTTAGTATTGTTGCTACCTTTGAAAAATTGTTTAGGTAAATAAACATTAACATTCATCGAACAGTTATTTACCTTACTTTCATGTGACATTTTATATAGTCTACCCTGGCACACATTGACTTCGCTGTTTATCTGCGCCATTTTGAAGAGCTATATGAGTATTATTATGTGGGAAATATTGTAAACTTACTTTCTTTGTCTCTGTATAATTTTTTCTTTTTTTTATATTCCTTTCTATATATATATATATGACTACTCCATAAATTGGGTATTTCTTGAATGGGGTTTCACCTGTTACAATGAATTGTCTACAGTAGTTTTCCTTTCTTTCTCTAAAACCATTTAGATTTTTTGTCAGGTTCGTTCTTATCCCAAGTTTCGATTGTATTAACAATTGGTTCTGAACCATCCTTTGGTGTAGTTTTAGTGGCTTTTTTCACTAGTATGGAACCATCATCATAGAAAATTTTTGCTATTTTAGTTTCTTCATTGTCAACTGTCTCGTCATTTGAATTTTTGATTGAAATGGATTGCTCTTTACCAATAATATTTTTATTTAACTTAGCATCATCAAGTGAGACATCGCTATCATCTTTAATATTGATTTTGTTATCAATAATAAGCGAATTTTGACCCCATTTATTGAAGTTATTATCACCGTCATCATTTTGATGCATCCTGTTATTTTGATCTCTTTCATTTTTCAATTTCCATAATAAATAGTGAGTATAGTCTGTAAAATAATCCTTTAAATTAACCGTCTCTTTTGTGACTAAATCATCAAGCGATATTAATTTATTCTTATTATTTGGGAATTGCTGTTTCGAGTTCAGAATTTTAGTAATATGATCATTAGGGAATAAACATTTCCACCAACCATTTTTATCCCAAACGGAGATACCATTAACTTTTTGGCAGAATGCAAATTGTTTATCTGTGGGTAATCTATAATTATAAATACCGTTTAAATTTGGTATAATATCAGTTGGTGGTATTAATTTATTCATACTGATGTTGCTAAAATCGTTAAAATTAAACAATCTATTCAAATTCATTAGGTCATTAAAATTGCTTGTGTGGAATATAGAATTATTATTATCATCAAGATAATTAAAATTTTCAAAATTGTAAAGCAATGGATCTAAATTGGTATCATCAAGATCCTTCATTTCTAACCGTTGTCAATAAGTGTAATTTGTAGTCCCCAAAAAAATAGTGTCTTTTAGTATAAGGATTTATTGTCAAATCAAGGGCCAAAAAAACTAAAACAAAAAAAAATAATCATGTTACTTTATCACTGAAAAAAATTTACAAATAACAGAATAGTCTATGTATCCAAACAGGTTAAGGCGTCTATATAAATATTACAGTTTATATGATTGTTAGTGGTTATCAACGGCTGTGAAAGTACTTTCTTAGAAAGATTACTCATCTTCAGTATCATTGTCGATGTCGATTTGAATGATGTTTTTGTTGTTGTTATTGCTCTTATTATTTGCTTTGTTAATTGTTGTATCAATATACGATAGATTATTGTTATTTTTATTTTTATTGTTAGTTAGTGTATTCAAATTCCCTTGTAAAGTTGTATACCTCACTTTGTTGGCACTAACTAAATCTCTTAATTTTTTAGTCTTAGGTACCATATCATTCAAAAAACTAAACTTGTCATTAACTGATATTACATTAGCAATATCATCATAAACTAAATCAGTCTCATTAATGTTTTCATTATTATTAGTATTAGTATTTTGTTTCTCTCTCACTAAACTTGATTGAATTGATTCATAAGTTAAAGACTCAATGAAAAATTTAGTAGCCATACTAGTGGCAACAATAGCCAATGAATCAGTGTCTATGTATTCTGGATCATTCTTAGCAATAGTTTCCACTTTATCATTCCATTCCTCTATAAAGTCCATTTTATTCATAATATACATGTGTATATATGTGGAATAACATATATGTATATATATATATATATATATATCACTATTTTTTCTTGGTCTTTATTTCTCTCTAGTAATTTCAGAGAAATAACAAAAGAAAAGACGTATGAAAGAATGGGCAGTATTGTTTCTTTCTTAAGTCTTCAAGTCAAAAATGTTTTATTGTTTAGAAAACTTCGTGGAGTTTAATTTCCAGCCCTAACGAGTATTACTTTTAAAAATCAACCTCGATTGAAAAAAAAAACCCTAAGGGTAAAAAGCCCTGCTTAGGGTAAAATTTACCCTAAAACAATAGTCTAGGTCTTAAGAACACCTGAAGAGGGTTAGCTTTTTGCCCTACTTTGACAAACCCCGGGCTCCAATTATCTTGAACGCTTTTTTTTTTGTCTCTAGCGCATTTTTCCACATAGGGAAACCACATAAAATTGTGTTCTGATAAGGGAAAATGTCGTTGGTCATACAAATTTGCAATCTTTAGACATTTACCACTTTTTCTGTCTTTTCCATTTACCATATAAATATAACTAAATTTATAAACTAGAATATTATTTATTTTTAAATAGTCTGGTTTGAACACTTCAACAATCTTTGTTTTATAAACTTTTTTTTGCTTTCCCAGTTCATGTTCAAAAGTTTAATACAGACGAAAATTTTATCTACAACAAGAAATAGAACAATAATGACAAACTCAGCAATCATACCAAATAAATATTTTACCCAAAATACTTCAAAAGATGTTTGGACATTAACAAATGAAGCTGCTGCAGTTGCAGCTACTAATAAACAAAATAATGGTAGAGAAATGATTAATTTAGGTCAAGGTTTCTTCTCTTATGCTCCACCATCATTTATTATAAAAGATGTTCAAAATGTAATGGAAATTCCAATGGCGTCACAATATTCACCAACAAGAGGTCGTCCAACCTTAATCAATTCGTTAATTGATTTTTATCAAGATACTTATACCAACTATAAATTAACAAAGGATAATATTACTATTCATACTGGTGCAAATGAAGCAATTTTTTCAATTTTAGTGGGTTTATTAAATAAAGGTGATGAAGTTATTGTCTTTGAACCATTTTTTGATCAATATATTTCTAATATTGAATTAGCTGGTGGTATTGTCCGTTATGTACCAATTAATCCACCAAAGGATTTAAATAACAAAGTCACGAAAGGTTTAGATTGGCAAATTGATTGGGAAATTTTGAATAAAACAATCAATAGTAAGACAAAAGCAATTATAATCAATACACCACACAATCCAATTGGTAAAGTTTTCACTAAAGAAGAATTATTAAAGTTAGGTGATATTTGTATCAAGAATAATTTATTTATTATTTCTGATGAAGTTTATGAACATTTATATTTTGATGTAGAATTCCCAAGAATTGCAACTTTATCACCAGAAATAGGTCAATTAACTTTTACTGTAGGTTCAGCTGGTAAATTGTTTGCTGCAACAGGTTGGAGATTAGGTTGGGTAGTATCTCAAAATACTGAAGCATTGAACTATGTAGCTAAAGCTCATACTAGAATTTGTTTTTCATCACCATCTCCATTCCAAGAAGCTGTATCCATCGCTTTACCACAAGCAAAAGAGTTGAAATATTTTGAAAAAATGAGAAATGACTATGCTAAAAAATTCAAAATTCTAACTGATGGGTTCGATAAAGTCGGATTACCATATACAATTGCTGAAGGTTCATACTTCATTTGTGCCAATTTCTGTAATGTGAAAATTCCAAGCGATTATCCTTTCCCTGAAGAATTGAAGTCGAAGGGTAAAGATTTCCGTATCTCATTTTGGTTAATGAATGAATTAGGTATAGTGGCTATCCCTCCAACCGAATTCTATATTAAAGAACATGAAAAGGCAGCTGAAAATCTACTAAGGTTCGCAGTTTGTAAAGATGATGAAATTTTAGAAAAGGCTGCAGAAAGATTGCAGTTGCTAAAGGATTACTTATACTGAGGAGGAAATAAGAGCACTAAAAACCAGATCAGGTTTGCTGTTACTCTCGTCGTTCACACAAACAGTAACAATACCATTACACCTTGTCTATATACAATTAAGTTATAAAATCTCATAAAAATTACTTCTAGCAAAAAATATATATTTTTCATCCTAAAAGACTGATCCCTTTTTTGATATCTCAAGATAGAATAAACAACATCAACACCATAAACCAGCAACTAAGCTGATACCGAGCACAAATACTTACGGGTAACAGATATACATTGTCTTACATGTGTACTCCTATTTCGATAAATAAGGAAAAAAAATGAGTTTAATACCTTACAATGATGATTCATTAATTTTGAAAGACTCAAATTCGAATTCTTTGGTTATTGTTAATCCTCAGAAGGGTAAATTATCTCTTTTCGAAAGAGTTAATACTGCAGGAAACTCCTATTTCGACCCAAATAGTGTTAACGATAGAAATGCTCCGAATCAAGAGGATATTAATAACGGTTTCCACAATGTTGACCATATTGATGATGAAAGCGAGAATGAATTAAGAAAACGTTCTATCTCAATTTATACTTGTCCAGTTTGTGGAACCAAAATTGATAACGGTCTAAATATTAATGATGGTGATACTTTCAATGCCAGTACTAGTAATAATAGTACCACTAACAATACTAGTAATTATAAATCTAATACTTTCCAGTTCCCTTATAATTTTCCTTTAAATGAAAAGTATTTCCAATTCTTAGAGGCAACATTTAGAAGACATGCCATAAATGACAAGTCCAGTACACTAACTAATTCTATAAATGAGTCCTCCATACCATTTGATCTTTTCACGCCAGGTTATTTCCATAAATTTTTCAAAGTTTTATCATTATTAGGTAACGGTGCAAGAGGTTCAGTCCTCAAAGTAATTCATAAAATCGGTGAAACTGAATTAGGTATATTTGCCTTAAAGAAAATTTCAATTGGTAATGATATGATTTGGTTTAACAAATGCATTCGTGAAGTAAAAGCATTATCATCAATTACACATAAGAGTAATAATCTAATTACTTATAATCATGTTTGGTTAGAAATGGATAAGTCATATGGTGTGACAGATAATAAGATTGATTCAGATAATAACATAATACCTTGTTTGTTCATTTTACAACAGTTTTGTCCAGGTGGTAACCTAGAAGATTGTATTTTAGTTGAAGTGTTTAAAAAGTTTCCTGAAAAGATTTCTAAGGATAGAAGAAAAGTTTTATTTAGACAAAGAAGGAAAAATAAAATGGATAACATCAAAATTAAACCAGGTCTTAATACCATTCAAATTTTACATATTATTCGTGATTTAGCTAGAGGTTTACATGAGCTGCATGATTTAAATATTATTCATAGAGACTTAAAACCGTCAAATTGTCTACTTTTATCAAATTACAAACAAGAGGACTTATTTGATGACCCTAACTTCAACGATTTGGACAACAATAAAAATACACACGGTTTCCATAGTAATTTGAACTCTTTCCCCACAGTTGTAATTGGTGACTTAGGTGAAAGTCAAATAGTTGGAGAATTAAGAACAGCGACTGGGTGTACAGGAACTTTAGAATATACAGCACCAGAAATTATAATTAATGAAAATAATAGACTTGATTCAAATTATAATGAATTTAGTTTTGCCTCGGATATGTATTCATTGGGTATGGTAATTTATTTTATTGTCTTTGGCAGTTTACCCTTTACGCCTGATTCAGATATAGACGATTTGAAACACTCTGTCAAACAATTTCATTTTGTTAAGGAAAAGATGATAGAAAGACATGGAAATCTCTCTTTGAATCCCATAGATTTGAGAATTTTTGATTTAATTGAGTCCTTGGTGAATCCCAACCCGAGTGAAAGACCAAGTGCTTCTGTCGTAGAATTATATGTTGATAAATTATTGATTTCTTTAACTGATGAGGAGATTTATTTATATTCGTCTACATCAAACACTAGAAAAGATAATGAAACGCGAAATAATACTTCAACTTCTAATGAAGTCAACGTTGGAAATACTAATCTTGACTTTAATAATGGAGTGTATACTCAAAAAGAAAATTTTACAACATTTGATGATATAGATGAATCCATTTATTCAACAAATTTAATATCTCCTTTGCAGTCAAGGAAAGATATGCTTGCTTTAACAGCTTCAAACTCACGTTATGGAAACTTCTTTACAGGTCTACAAGATAATACAAAATACCATTTCCTCCTAATTGCGTCATTTATTTTATTCCTGTCATTTTTGCATCTATCGTCATTAATACATTTATTACAATACTTAATAATTTTTGCAATGGGATACTTTTTTAGAAAATATGGACAAAACTTATTATAAGAAATTTCTCACTACTTCGCCTTTTTTTTCTAATTCTAACTTATCACATAATAAATTATATATATATAGAAGTTTTTGTATGTAGATAATCTTATTCCATCCTGCACCAAGGTCTATTATTACTTAATTGATGTTTACAAAGTGTTGGTTCTAAATTCAAACCAACTAATGAGGCAAGAAAGACACCAAGTGAATCAGCAATGGAAACCGAACCTAGTGCGAATTCCTTTAAATTGGGATCAACATACTCCAAAATGTTCAAAAAGGTATTTACATATGATGCACCACCTAATAAGCCTTCATAAAATATTAGTAGCATCATTAAGGTACGGCTCTCTGTGATAAAAAACCATGATTGAAGTACAGTTGACAATAGATTTATTCCCTGAAGAAATGATAGTAAATATAAATTTTTCAATCGTATAAATTTACCAGAAGTTCTTGATATAAATACACCAAATTGATATAAAGTACCATATGTAACATAAATATCTCTATATTTTTTGAAAAAAGTGGCCTTTTCAGTATTAATGGGGAATAATAATGTAGGTGCTACAGATTGATTAATAAGATACTCGAAAAAATAAACTGTGGTTAGTGGTAACATATATGGTAATACTAATTGCCTAATATCATTTAAAGTTTCTTTAATGTTGATATCCTTTTTAGAGGTCAGTGCTTGGTTTCCCTCTAGGATCATTAAATCTAATTGCCAGAAGAGTAGAAAACCTAATGGTAATAATGCAAATAAAAATAATGATATCTTAATTGGAATGTTGAAAGTTGTAGTTAATAAAAGATAAAATCCACTACCAACAATTCCTGCACCGCCTGTACCAGATGACCAACCGTTTAAAGCACTTTTTCCATAAATATTTGTTAATTGTAAGAATGTAACTTCACCAAAACCTGATGAAATTGATGCTAACGATATACCGAATAAAGTGAAACCAATTCTGCTATTACCATTAATTGAAATTAATGACATACCGGATAGACTTAATACTATTAATAGACATATTCTTTTACTATATTTAATTTTATGAATAAAGAAAGGACATAAAAGCTTAACTGTTAAGGATGGTAATATATCCATCAATAAGATAATTGATTTTGGTAAACTGGGACCAATCAAATCCACAGCAGCTGATAAAATTACAACATATAAGACATTATTGATCAATCCAAATAACCAAAAGATTATGTAATAATTTATGATCATTCTTTTTTGTAATTTTGTGCTTTTTCTTGACTGATCAATTTTTGTTTACATTCATATCTAAAAGTATAACTTATAAATATCGCTTTTTTTTTATTTGTTTTTTCATTAAAAATGCATGACAATCTGATTAGAAAACATTATATATCCGAACCTTACGCTCAAGAATATGTAAATCTGTTTGCTGTTCTTCAGTTCCACAGCAATAAATTTCAAGATTTTATTGGAGTTAGAGATTAAATTGATTATGTTCTAGCTGTATTTACGACAAAAAAAAAAATCCTCTATCGTATAACAGTGTAAGCAAAAGGATATATATATATGCATATCCTAGTTAAGGATAAGAGAAGCATGCATTACTAGATCTGTATATAAAAAACAGTAATGTGGGAGGGAGAAATTGATGAAAAAATTATTGGAAAGTTAGAGAAGACTCAATTTTAGTATAATGGTAAAAGAAATAATAGGTGGAAAAACTGAAAGAATGGTAACAATTAAAGTGGTTCAAAAACCAAAAATAGAAAGCGAAATCTAAAAAAAAAGATATGTTTATATGATTTAAAAGAAGAGGAAGGAAAAAAAGCTTAGGAATTTATAGTTGAAGTAAGACGCAAAAATAAAGAGCTAAAGGTGGTCCCACAAAAAACGAAATTCCACAACAGAAAACGTATGATAAGATTAACTGACTATTCAAACCTTATTAAGAGCGTTTTTATTGTATTCCTTCATCTTTTGTAAATAACTTTCTCTGTAACGATTTTTTTCATTATTACTCAAAGCATTCCATTTTGTAGCAATCAATTTTACGATGTCAACTGAACTTGCTCCAGGATTCTCTTTACAGACTGTTGGTCTAATTTCTTTGAGGAAGGCCAAATATGGTGTACAAGGTTTTTTTGGTGGCAATTTTGAATCAATTTTTCTCTTGTCACTGAAATATTTTTCACTTGCATCATGAAATTCATCTAAATATGGTTTCTTCTCAAAATCGCTCAAATTATTCCATCTTCTAGCTATTTCTACAAGAAGTTCTTTACTACCTAATTCTGGAAGTTCTTGTCTCACTTCATTTCTCACATGTTTTGTAAAAAACATGTAAGCAGATGGTGGACGTTTTAAATCTTTCTTCAATTCTTTAGCTCGCTTATGGGATATAGTATAATTTGCATTGTATTGTTGTTGTTGTTGTTGTTCCAATAGCAATGTAGAGTTATGAAAACTTCTGGATAAAATATTACAGAACAGAGCTTTATTCGAAGATAAAACTACATTATAGTTCAAATTATTAAAAATAGATCTTGTTACAGGTAACATTTCCAAGACACTTATTCAACCTATGTAAATTCAATTGTAACACAAACTGTTTACTTGTCTTCAAGATAATTAAGTATTTAGCCGTTTTGAAACGAAATCTACCCTTTCCATTCTCAAAAGCAAATTGTGTGTCCGGGTAGCGCAGGGCGGAATTGCATCTTCGAAAACGGAAACTTTTCGTTTGTGAAGAATCCTTCAACGACAACTTCGTGCGTGTTGTCCTTACCTTTACAAATCAATTACTGGAATAACTATGGCATTGAGTGTTAAACAATTCATCAATACCGCTGGTATGTTGAAGGATTTGAAAAGCTTCAATTTTAGCGTCTATGGGAGATGGTTCGGTTATATAAATATTATAGTTTGTATTGCACTTGGTATTGCAAATCTTTTCCACGTTAATGGTGTTATTGCATTTGGTATCATCAGTATATTTCAAGGCTTAGTCATATTATTCATCGAAATACCATTCTTATTAAAAATCTGTCCACTAAGTGACAGATTCATAGAATTCTGTTCCAGATTTGAAACTAATGGCTATAGATCTATATTTTATTTTCTAATGGCAGTAATTCAATATTGTTCTATAATATTAATGGTAACAAGTTTACTAGTCGTCGCAATATGTTTAACAATCTCTTCAGTTTTTTACTGTACAGCATTCTTGAAACATCAAGAATTTCAAAATACTAATATCATTAAGAATCCAACAGATTCGGATTTCCCACATGAAGCTGTTGTTAGAGAAATGTTATAGATTCATGGAGGTAAAGATATATTATTTCCAAATGCAATTTTCCTTGTATTACATTAATTAAAAGAGTGACTTAATGAATTAGCATAGACAAAAAAAGAAATATACAGTTAACTATGTCCAATCTAAAAATTAAAATTTGACTAATTAATCATTTATCTATGTATATATACTTTTTTCCGTTACCTCAGTGGATTATTTTTTATCCTTTTAGCTAGTTGGAAAGGTGATTCCCTTATTGTTGATATGAAAAAGTTACAGTATATTTTATGCCATGTCTAGTAGCAGCTTAATGTCACTAAATAACAGAAAACAAAGGAAAGATACAAAAAAAAAAAAGAAAACCCGGAAAATAACGAAAAAACATATACAATTATTTATAATTTAATCATGATTACCTTTTTCGATTAATCTGTTTATTACTTTTTTAACATCTTCTTTATTTAAAACACCTTGACATAATAACGTTTTAACTGAATCATTTTTTGTCAAAATTAATTTTTCTTCTTCAGAATTTGTTTTCCAATTAAAGGTACAATTTGTCTTTTTCAATTCTTCGATTAAATATTTTGAATGTTTTAATTTGATATGTTGTAACAAATTATCCTTACGTTTATGTCTACTTAAACACCACGGACAAAGAAAATGTCTTTCTGTGGAGTGTGCTAAAAGATGTCTCTTCAACCAAGATTTTCTCATAAATGATTTTTCGCAAAGATGGCATTTATGAATAAATGTATTTAAATTGTTATCATCCAATTCATTATTTAATTTATTTTCTAGAATTTGACTTGCGGTATTAATATAAGTATTTTTATTGTTATTACTATAATCGGTGCTATTATTAATGCTATAATCAGTGCCGTTATTTGAATGTGTTTGAACATTATTTAAAGTATTTGGAATATTATTAGTATTATTATCATATGCATCTTTATAAATAGTGGAAGGTTGATTTTGCTGCTGCTGTTGTGAATGTTGATTATTATAGTGTATAGGAACTGAAATTGGATAAAGAAAATTTTGTGTCGCCAATTGTGGTGGATGATAAAAATGCTGAGTTTGATGTGGTGGTCGTGTACTTGTTACAATATTTTGATCATAGGAATAAGCAGCATTGGTATTGCTGCTGTTACTGGTTACAGCATCCATGGTAGTGTAAGAATTGTCATTATTTTTAGCAATATTTATGTTAGTATTATTAGTTTTATTATTAGTAGCGGTAGTAGTGGTGGTGGAGATATGATTTAAGTTACCTGTATTGGTACGAAGAGAATGACCATAATTTGTCGTGTAATGTTTATAATCTATTGGTCCAGTATTAGTTTGATATGATTTCAAGGTAGGTGTTAATGAAGCCTCATTTTCTATTTGTATTGATTGTGAAGAATCATGATTAATAATACCGTTATTTTGGCTACTTGTTCCAATAGCTATATTAGAGGTAGTACTGGGATTAGTGTTTATAATATCACGATTACTATTAGTAATATTATCATCATTACTGTTGTTAGTTCCTATGCTGGCGTTAATACTACTATTAATACTATTGTTAGTATGATTTTGATAATCATTATTTTTCTCTAAAATACTATTATATTTAGAATGGTTTGACCAATTATCTGAATCATTTTTGCTATTACCAATGCTTGGTAATTTATATTGGTTTGAATTTTGCATTGTTTGAAATTGTGACTGATTCGGGATACTAGTGACATTATTCTTGGGTGAAAAGTCTGAATATGTTGGTTGTTGAGTAGTATGTGTTTGAACATATTGATGATTTTGTTGGTGTTGTTGTTGTGATTGATCATACGGATATTGTAGTTGGTAATGTTGCGGAGTTGGTTGATGCTGATAGTTATGCTGGTGTTGATATTGTACAGGTGTTTGATATTGATATTGAGCATTATGTCGCTGTTGTTGATGATGACTAGGATGTTGCTGTTCAGCTTGAGACTGATATTGATATTGATTCTGTTGTTGATATTGTTGTTGTTGAATTAAGTTATCATTTTGCGATGTTGGCGAATAATATGACAAATTTTCTGTACCATTACTAGTAATATTATTATTACTACTATTATTAGTATTAGTATTGATATTATTATTATTAATATTATTACTATTGATGTTGTTATTGATATTTTCGTTCATAATATTATGATTAACTTTGTTCAATGATGGACTCAAAGATTGTAAAAATGTTTTTGTGTGAAGTTTATTTTGACTGGTAAGATTACCTGTTTTAATGATATTATTATCTAAAAGTAATGGTCTTTGCGGTTGAGCTAATTGAATCCAAGGGTTCATAGTTTATTTTATTTTTTTTCCAATTGTTATTACTGCCAATATTCGAAATTATCTCTTTCCAAGAGTTTTTTATTTAATCAAATAATAGGAGAATAATTAAAATTGATTTAATTATTAATTTATTGACGAAGTCAAATATTTGATGCTTTTTGAACTCAAGTTTGGAAAAGGAAAAAAAATATCGCGTTGAAGAATAAAAATTGAAACTATTGGTTGAATTCAACACAAGTAGAAAGAAAATAAGTAAATAAATAAACAAACAATAACGTTATAGTATATAGCCCTAATTAGGATGACTAAAAATACATTAAGATTTCCAAAGGAGTTTCCAAGATTTTTTTTGAATAACAACAGGCATTAAAAATGAAAATAACAACAAAAACAAAATAATGATGAAAAAAATAACAAGAAAAATTGAAATTAGTAAGGAAATTCTTCAAACAATAAATATAATTAAAAAATTGTACTTATATAAAAATTACCCACTAACTAACAATAAGCTGAATTGAAAAGAAATTAGTCTTTTTTCCGTATCACCAAGAAAGAAACGGCAGGATTTAAACTTTTCCTAAAAATGGTGGTGCTCCTGCGGAGATTCAGAAAAATCGGTGAAATGGAAGAAATGAAAATTTTTCCATTTGTTAATGGAGGAAAAACTTAAAAAAAAAAAATTCATAGCTACATGAAAACTTTCTATTTTTATTGGTCGATTATTTAATTTTTGAACAGTTTTCCTACTATTATCTAAGTAAATCTTTTCCTTTAGTAACATAGGGGGTCCCTATAAATCAAAATAGCCATCTTTTGTTTTTCGAGTTTATTATGACACCTTTACCTTAAATTCAACGAAACGATAAGTTACACAGATAACTTGAGCAAACATCAACTTAGATAAAAAAATATCGAGCTGTAAATAGCTTAAAAACTTTGCATCATAATGAATACTGTCTGCAGTGTAATGTTCTTGAAACTATATTAGCATTTTGTGAAATATTATGGAAACAGCAAAAATGAGTAACTGACCCGTTTTTTAAAGATACATCACATCTATGTAAGGGGTAGTACCATCGCCAAAATTTAAATGAGGAGTTCAAATCTCTGCTACCAAATCTTGAGAAATCCGTAATCCATATGTATAGATTCGGAAATAGTAAATTGAAAACGATTCGCGATTATCGGACTGTACAAAAAATTGTTTTTTTCTTAGCAAAATCGGCTTAGCCAATAATTTTTGAAATATTCTGGCCGTTCTTTATTAATTCTCTTTCTTTTGATTCTCAACGTCAAAAAAGAAAAAGCTTATTTCCACTTTTGCATTCCGGAATCTCATTTTTCACATCTTCATTAGTAATTTCTTTTCTCCCTATTCAAATCTTTTTTTTCTCCACGTTGCTTTTAATGTACCTAAGTAGCTTCCTTTGTTACACCGCTCTCCTTTTTCTTTTTAAACTTTTACATCCTCAAGTTCAAACTACGGCTGTTTTTCACTAACCGAAAATAAATATTCACTCGGCGAAATAAATGAAAACCGCGTACAAAGATCTCGAATACAATTCGCAAAAATTCAAAAAACATGAAATTTATCATTTTCTTCAAATAAACTACGATAATTTTCCTGCCTTTCGGCATAAGAATTTTTGGCATTTTACTTCCACAATTATTTTGTTCTAACTTACTGCAAGATATTAGCTACATACATAATTATAAGGTTTTTCTTGAAATTGAGTCAAAGATTGGTTTTTCTCAAATCTTCAAAAATGTAATAATTAAGTTTCATTTACCTGTATGAATTCTAACTAACTAATGTAGAATTTGGTTTTCCTTTTATGTCATTTAAATACTGACTGGGCAATATAATAAGTAATATATAGGTCTTATTTTTTCTTGTTCTTTCTCAATACCAATATGCTTTTTTTGTCTTGTTCTTCTCGCTATCGGTAGTAAAATCTCGTCAGTTGGTGAATCAACGGTTAACTTGAAACCAAGTTTTTTATAAAATTTCAAGGCCTGATTATTATTCGAAAAAACTGTTAATGCAATGGAGCTAATCTGATTACTTTTTGAAATTTTCTTCTCAACTTCATTGGTATCTTCTTCAATAATTCTTGAATTATATTTCTGACCAATTTGAAAAAGATAACCCAATAACAATTTCCCTAAACCAAAACGGCGACATTTTTTGATTATTTGGATTTCATATAAATATATTACCTTTTCTATAGAATCGAGCTTCGAAACATTTATTTCTTCAGTTAACATGAATGACATATATAATACAATTTTTTTTTCCATTTTAGAATAATAATAAACATAAATTAAGTTCTCGGTTTCCATTTCTTGCATTTTATTAACTTTCCATGGTAAATTATTTTCGTAAATATCTTCAGAGACTTTTTCATATGTGCTACCTAAATTATTATCCAATATATCTAGTAAATCGTGCAATATATTCATATGAGATTCATTATGTGAATCAAATATATCAACATCATCGGGTAACGCAGAAACATGTATGTTGTTTACATTGTCAGTATTTTCTATTTTTATGTTTTCATTATTATCAAATTCATATTTGTTCGATCTTATAAACAGAACTCCTCTAACTAGTTCCCCAACAGAGCTATTTCTATGAATAATTAAAGGAAAAAGCTCATTGACAACCTGTAAGAAGCTACAAAAATAAGTGTACTCCATCTACTATATATAATAAGCGTTAATCAAAATCTTCAACTTTTTTTCCGACTTTTCAACAACTAACGCGTTTCAAGAAAAAAAGATTGATTTCTCAAAAAAAAGTAAGCATTGAAAACCATTTTCAGCAAAAGGACGGTACAGATGCTCAAAAGACTGATTGCATTATTGCTCCTCCAGGTGGGATCTCTTCTCTTATTCTTCCTTGGTTTTTTCCCAAAAAAAAATGTTATAACTGGTCTTGCTGATTTCACATATAATGTCGGTTTGCAAAAAAATTCTGTCCCAACTTTTAATAAATTGATATTCGTTGTGATAGACGCTCTAAGAAGTGATTTCTTATTTGATGAACATAATTCTCAATTTCATTTTGTACATGAAAAGCTCAATTCAGGAGAAGCTTGGGGATTTACTGCATATTCTAGTCCTCCAACTGTAACGCTACCTAGATTAAAAGGTATAACAACTGGATCCACGCCAATCTTTTTAGACGCAATCTTAAATGTTGCTGAAGATAACGATTCATCAGGAATTTCTGATAATGACTCATGGTTGCTTCAATTAAACAAGAGGGGAAATCATAAAATCAGATTTTTCGGTGACGATACATGGCTAAAATTGTTTGCTCCAGCTGATGAAATTTTTGAAGTGTGGGAAGGCACAAACTCTTTTTTTGTAAGTGATTTCGAAGAAGTAGATCGTAATGTTACCAGACATATCAAAACACAGTTAAATGAAATTGATCAGTGGGATACATTAATTTTACATTATCTTGGCTTAGACCATATCGGGCATAAAGGTGGAGCTTACTCAAAATTCATGCCTGCAAAACATAATGAAATGGACAATATTTTAAAGTATCTATATGAGAATATTGAAGACAGTACACTTATTGTTGTTGCTGGTGATCATGGAATGAATGACCTTGGAAATCATGGTGGTTCTTCCGTGGGAGAAACGCATGCAGGCTTGGCCTTTTTGTCACCAAAGTTAAAAAGTTTCTCACAAACCAAACCCCAAGATAAGATGGAAGCTCCTTATGAAGCCCAATTAGATTCAAACAATGAACCCACTTTCAAATATTTAAAACAAATTCAACAAGAAGATATAGTACCTACAATAGCCACTCTTTTTAATGTGCCTATTCCCAAAAATAGTGTTGGTATATTTATTCGTGAATTTTTACCACTATTAGATGAAGATATTCTACAAACGAAACTTTTGGAAAACTATAAGCAATTATCTTCGCTAAATAAAAAAATACCTACTGGAGAACAAGAACTGACAGTAGATGACTTGTATAGTGAAATGCGTATAATTCAAGAAAATTTAACCAGCACATCAACAAACTATAATTACCGATATTTAATTATCAGTTATATTGCACTGTTGTTTGTTACAATTCAATGCTGTATATTCGGATATCAACAACTCAAACCAAATTCAGACTTCGCACTTTTATCAGTGATATCTATGATTTTTGGGTTTTCAACTTTTGGAAGCAGTTTTGTAGAAGAAGAGCATCAGCTATGGTGGTGGTTTTTAGTTGGTTTTATTGTAATCACAGCGTGTCTGAAAAAGCAAAATAACAAAAAACTCATAATGTGCTTAGTTACTTTCATCGGCATTAGGTTGCTTCGTGGCTGGAACAATACGGGTCAAAAAACTGTCTATGCATATGTGATCCATAATTTACTAAAGATTAATCCAGCAATACAATGGAATTTGATCTTATTTAGTCTGTTTTATATCAGCTTCTCAATTGGAACAGACAATATTTATCTCATTGGTAATGTTGTTTTGTGTTCTATCGTATTCATTTACAAAATCAATTGGGCAATTGTGAATAAAGAACATGTTCCAGCCTATTATTCGAAGTTATTAAATTTTACGTTGAATGCGCTTGCTGTAATCCAAACCACAGACATGAATGAATCTTTGATTCCTATTGCCAGGACATTTTACAAGTTTTGGACGGTATTATTTTTTATGAAATTTGTAACAAGATTTTTCAAACTCACAAAAAGGAGAACATTTTTACAAGCCATCAAGTACGACATTACTGTACTTTTAATATTCTTCACATCACCTTCCAATATACCGCAGTTTCTTATATTTGAAATCATTGGCAAATGCCTAATATCTATGATAGACCAATATTATGGGTTTAATGTTAATTTAATTAGTTTCTTGTCTTTGATCCTTCAAAACTTCACATTTTTTCATTTCAGTGGCACAAACTCTATTGCCACTATTAATTTGAACAACGCTTATCATGGCATTTCTAGTAATTATAATATTTATGTGATAGGTTGGTTAATTGCCATCTCTAATTTTGCACCAGCAATTTATTGGTCAGCTTATCCTTTGACGATTTTATATGATGATATAAGTAACAATAAGAAAGGCAATGTTGGAAAATGGGAAATTTTTGCTAAAGCCAAGCTACCTATCTTTCTTTTCCAATGTATTGTCGGTTGTTGTCTTTTAGCAGCTTGCATGATCTTGAGATACCATCTATTTATTTGGAGCGTTTTCAGTCCAAAGTTGTGCTACTACATTGTATGGAATATTTTCGTCAACATTATAATTGGATGGGGATTAGAATCTTTCGTTCTCTTTGTCCTTTAATGAAATAGTCCTCGTATGATAATGTTATTTCATGTGCCATACTGGGTTTTTAATATTAATGTACTTTATATACCTTGATAAAATCTATGGTTGTGTTCTTTGCTTTGAATGGCAGTTGTACTAACAATCGCTGCCTTTAATATGTGGCGGCCTGCCAGATGTTGAATGTATTCACCAAAAGCTGACATCCCATTACCAAATTGATTAATCATCATACACGATTGGAAAAATCCATGTAAATAATTATTTATCACCGACTGAACATAAGAATAATCACCCATACAGAATATAATGGATAGTAAGGCGGTAGAAAACACTATTGAATCGAGGTCTATATTCAAGCTGCCTTTGCTTTCAAGTAAGTTGAAACAATACAGATACATTTTCACATCGAGCAATGGCAGTAAGTATGTTCAAATCGACTTAGCAAGCAAACTTATGAGATGGGGTTTGATTACGAACGAAAAATTCTTTTCCATTTCCATAGAAGAGTCATGTACCAACGTTGCTGGTATCAAAGATGTTATTGTAAGTCCAAGAGAGAAATTCATTTGTTTAGTTTATGAAAAGTCAATAGCTATGATTGAAATTCCTTGGGGTTTTGAGAGTGCAGAAGATATTAGCAGTGCAATGCAAAACACATACGGTGATACTAATCAGTCATTCGGAATTAGAAAGGTACTGTTCCACCCTAAATCGGCCAACGATGACGAACTAGTTATTCTATATGATAATGATTTGATTTGTCTCTATGACTTGACTGAAAACAAAGAAATATTCCTAAATGAAGAAACAGGTAAGTTAGGTATCCAAGATAGGCTTACATCTGTTATCGATATTGCTTTCAGCCAGGATGGTCTTACGTTGTATTTACTGAGTGTGGAAAATGGAGGTGATATATACGCATTTTATCCATGTTTACCTGCACATCTTTTGATATCAAAATCCGAGCTAAATATCTTGTTAAATAAGTCAATTATCCTTTATAATGCACTTAAAAAGGATACAAGTGCAGATATTAGGAAAAATATTATTAAACAAGTGCAATTTGTTACGAAATTAATTTCTGAAATCGAAGATGATTTCAAAATTTATAAAGATGAGATTACTTACGAAATTGAAGAAGTTAATCGTTGGGTTAGACCCCAAGGACCTTTCACGATTGACCCATTTCCAGAAAGACTGTACAATTCGGTTGCGAGAAATATGCTTGTATTAGATATAGGCAATGATAATGATATTTTAGCCTTATCATTTGAAAACGGTTCGGTTCTATTTATATTTAACGATTTAGAAATCTCGATGATGTGGGATTCAACAAGTTATTTTTACAATAACTCTTTTGTGCTAGTCGAAGAACTTGCTCTCCGTTCAGAGCAATGTATATCCTTCCTTTCACCCTCTCCTGAAAAAGGCAAGTTGTTTATGAAGACATCAAATATGGTTAAAGAGATTGACACTACTCCATGGTCATCGGTATTGAGTAAGTGTATCTCCGATGAAGACCTAACTCCCTTGGTAGATGTAAAATTTGAGAGTCGAATTCGTGATATTTATCTAGATGGTACTTTGAATTCCTATGCATTCTGGCAATATAAAGGTTATAAAGGGTATATTTTTGCATCAGATTCAACAGTTAAAGCAGAAGTTTTTGATTCTCCTGGTGTAGTCACAGTATTTGAAGAAGAACAAAAGGAGGTGTTCAATTCAAAACCTAAGTTATACTATGAAGCTAACTTTTCTCAACCGATTTCAGAAATTTCCTTACTAAATTCAAGTTACCAAAAGGAATGTAGAGCACTTACTGATTCCATTATCTCTCCTAATGATAGACAAGTTAAATTATTCAATCCTTCTAATGAAAGGCAATTAGAAATTTTATCCAGTATTTCGCAGACTTTAATGAAAAGGATATTTAATGGACAAAGTTTAGGTATTATTTTACGAAATAGAATTTCAGAACAACAATTTGAAATGACAAGGCAATTAAAATTTTCGTCAAATATTCTTGATAAACAAAGGCGTGCAACAGAGAGGCTAGAACTGCAAAAACTAAAGAGAAAACAGCAATTACAAAAACAACAACAAATTATTGAGAGGTTCATCAACTTACATAAAAAGCTGGATAAAATTGAGATGTCTGACTCACTGAAATATATGGAACTTAGTGACCTAGAAAATAGTTGGTTCAAGGAAATAAAAAGCAGTGCTATCAAGTTTAATGACTTTGTACATAAGCAAAGCGCAATTAATGAAGATTTGAATTATATATCAAAAGAATTGAAGATTGTAGAAGTTAAGTGCAAGGAGCTGAATTCAGTGAAACAAAATGAGTGGGAATCTTTGAGAGATATGTTGAAAGCAGACTCAGAGATTATTCGTCAAACAGCAAGATAATGACCATTATAGAGTGTTTAAATCATATATGTTAAATTACGTGTATATGTTCGCATTATATAGAATACTCGTAATTTTCGACCTTTTTTTTTATTAAAAAAATGCAAAATTCAACATTACGGTTGAAAGAGAACATATATTTATACGAAACTCATACATGCCAATTGGTTAAAATCACATATAGCTATTGGCCTCTATTCTGTAAGAAAAATATTATTACATGTACCAAAGAAGGTCTTTCAATTAATAATTGAAATGAATGCCATAACATACATATCAAAACGCCTGATACTTCCGTTTCAAGGAAAAGAAGCACTGCTAAAGGAAGAAAACAATTTAGTTGATGAAAAGGACGCATCTAAATCTATTGAAAAATCTATGGTTACACAGACAAACGAAATTGTCTTTGAGGATGAAACTTTGAGAAAGACTGATAAGCAAAATAAATTGATTGCAAATGAGAACTCCCAGGCTGGTTCCCCCAGTGGAAACAAAACGAACCTGAAAGCGAGAATCAGCCTCAATGATACATACGATAGAGAGGAAAATAATTTGCCGGTATTTGGACCAGCTAATGAAACTTCTAAGCCGGGATTGTTAAATCGTTTCCTGGATATATTATTTTCTGTTCCTAACTTTCTACTGATAAAACCAATCTTCTTTATATGGTTTTTGTTTAGACTACCAATAACCTTCATTGAACGAGGAATCAAACTAAGAAATAGATCAATAAAAATGTATGAGCCGGATGTCATATCTGGAAAGCCTTCATTAAGTGCTATAAATGAAAATGCAGAAGATGATCCGACAACTGGGGATGGGTTCTACTTACAAAGAGACATTATAAAAGGATCGCTTTCGAAAGCCTCTGCAATACGACATTTCTCGCCTTCTAAATTAATACGAAGAAACCTTTCGACATCAAACCAGGTACCCCCAATCAGTAATAGCGATAATGTCAGTTATAATAGTGCAGCAGTTTTAGGAAGTAAAAAAATGGGAAGATTTCTATTCCCAAAAAAGCTCATACCCAACTCCATACTTCTGACAAACAAAAGAAAAACATTAGTAGTCGACTTAGATGAGACATTAATTCATTCAAATTCAAGAGGAACTACGCATGTTAATTCATCACAGGCCCACATAATTGAGGTAAGATTTTCTATTAGCAATGTATCAACACTTTATTATGTTTACAAGAGGCCATTTTGTGATCTATTCTTAGCAAAGGTAAGTAAATGGTACGACATAATAATTTTCACAGCATCCATGAAAGAGTACGCTGATCCTGTAATTGATTGGTTGGAAGTTTCTTTTCCAGGTAAATTTTTGAAAAGACTGTACAGGGATGATTGTACTTTAAGAGATGGAGTTGGTTACATTAAAGATTTGAAAGTTATTAGTCAATATTTATTGACAGATGATCTCAATGATATTATAATTATTGATAATAGTCCAGTGAGTTATGCAATGAATGTCGATAATGCAATTCAGGTTGAAGGGTGGATAAGTGATCCTACAGATACTGATCTCTTAAATTTAATACCCATTTTAGAAGCATTAAGATATACTACAGATGTTAGAAGTATCTTGTCACTGAAATCCGGTGAAAGGGCATTCCATTTTGAGGAGCAATAGGTTAGTATTTTCATATATCTGTATTTAATAGTTTAAGTTATGCATTGATACTTGTGTACATAATTTCATTTGTTGATATTCCATAAAGCACTCAATAGTAAATAGCGCTGTTTGTCGTATAATCAATCAAGAAATCTTAAAAGCGTTTCCGTAGAATGAAAGGTCATATTTGATTTCTATTATACGCTATACTAGTGGTATATTATTTGTATAGATGCAATTATTTATTTACATGAAATGTCTCTTAATATTTAGTTAAAGTCGTAGTTGTTGAAATGATTCATATGTTCAAATATATTTTCATTCGTTCATAAACAAAAAAGCTGCATGCTACCATTGGTGTAACTTTTATATACCCGATGCTCAAGCCCACAAAAAACCCACGCCAACCGCGTTCCTTATGAATAATTCTAGCCATCTGTGTTATGCCTTGAAACTTGTGCCCATGCATATTTTGAATCGATAATATACTAACTTGGAGCCTCCTTCTGATAATTTCAAATGGGTAAGCTGCCGTTTGAGAGGCCATACCTGCCAAACCACCTGCAAACAGCTCTGCCCAAGCCTTTAAAGGAGTTTTCTGATTGTTTTGTATTATTATATACTCTTCATCTTCAGATAAGTCTACAGCTGCATAAGGTGCTAAAAGTGGTGTCTTCAGTACATCATGCACAAAATCATGTGCAAAAAAAGACACCCCAGCATACGGAATCATACCAATGACTGTCGGGACATATCCTCGATAAAAATTGCACCAGTGATTGAACCATTTCGGAAGATAACTTTTAGAAGACAACGTGGAAGATGGAGTCTCCTGATATATGCTTGTGATTATACTGTTTAGTTTGACTCTTTTATGCTCAGTAACATAGGCTAATCTTACACGTATCAAATCCATGGGATATGTAACAAAAACACTAGAAATACCTGCTAAAGACCCACTCAAAAGTCTTCTCCAATGAGTTTCGTATGATTCTGACGGTATGAGAACATTTCTGATTTGTTCGTAAGCAATGAACTTTATGGCCGCATAGGGAAAAATTCTTAACAACGTTATAGAATGTCCTTGATAGAAACCTCTAATACCATCATTTATCCAAATATGCTTAGCAGCTTCTGCCAACCCTCGTAAGGATCCTGAATATTTTGTATAATGTGGATTTGAAGTTTGAAATAAAATCTTAATTCTATCTAATGGTGCTATTAGTGTTTTTGCACAAGAACCTGATACTCCACCCGCAATTCCAGAGCGCATAATGTAATCCAGTGAATTTTTGGAAATAAAAACTTTTTGTCTATGTTCATCCTTATGCGACGCATTACATTTGAGGTTTGTCGAATTATCCTTGCTCATGTATTTTGGTTTTTGCAACCGGTATATGTGATCTTCGATAGTTTGTGTCGCTTCCTTATGCTTTATGTCACTTCCTCGCTGTTAACTCGTCTCAAATTGATGATGATTCCAAAAAAAAAAAATAGATTATGTCAAAAAAAATTCAAATAATAGGCTGCGATTTCTTCTCCATGGAAAGTGGCGCTAAAAACGAATGACAAATTGTGGGAACATAATGGTTATGCATTCAACAATGAAGAAGAGCGGTGAACGAAAAACGTAGCTAGAATGCAGACTTTAGTTCAGCGTCATTTTTCAGATAACAGACAAACATAAATCATGATCATATTCATGCGGTATTGACATTCTGTAAGTCCCTACAAGGCAATACATTCGTAGATCTATCAAAACGCACAAACGTTTAACTAATGCAACATTACTTGTTTGAACAGTTTCTAAATGGCAATTTTAATCCATAGCATCAGCCAAATACAGTTGATAACCCCGCAACACACAATTTTCTCTAGTTACATAGCTGCTGCGCCATTTACTATCCAAATATTGAATGCTACTTGTTAGCGGTTCTGGCAATAAGTACAAATTGTAAATTCTGTAACTCAATTTACATATTTGAGTTTCCTAATTTCACTCCGCTAAAAAATAATTGTTGGGCTATTACAATCATCCAGATTTTTTAAATTTAATATCAAATGTTGAAAAAAGTATATTCCAATATAGCTTTGAGTTAGGGAAACTGAACCTTATATTGGTGCACTTCATTTGAAAGCAACCAATATGGGACCAACACAGAGTTGAATAACATCCATGCTGACATTAAAACTTTTAAATCCAAAAAGGTCAAGCATGGGATGAGCATACATTGAAGTATACAACACTTTATTTAGTTAGAATTAAAATCCTGCATATTTCAAAACCAATTCTTTTC
This sequence comes from Grigorovia humatica, assembly GCA_030462875.1. Taxonomy (NCBI): domain Eukaryota; kingdom Fungi; phylum Ascomycota; class Saccharomycetes; order Saccharomycetales; family Saccharomycetaceae; genus Grigorovia; species Grigorovia humatica. The sequence goes on from JAMSGM010000097.1 coordinate 28,099, forward strand.
TCAAAGGGGTTTACCGTGATCCTTCAGTGTTTTTGGGTTGTTATAAAAGCACGTTTATATAGTCTTTGTACTATTATTAGTCGTTGTAAAAAAAAATTGGCTTTTTCGTCTTGTCGGAGAAAAATCAGAAATTATCTTGAAATACATAACGAAATATTAATTTTCTGTTGATGTTCGCTACCTACCCACTAAACATGACATACGAAAATAATAAAACAGACTCTGTTAGTTGGCTTGTGTAAATTAAACCTTTAAACTTGAATAGGTCACCAAAAATATCAACTAAGTTGAATATTAAGGAGCTTTCAACCTTAAGAATATCCAAAACAAAATAAAAATTTGAGGTGATATAGGACTGGTATTTGTGTAATGATATCTAACAGGCTCAAACTGACTATTTGATTTCCAAACCAAATTACTATCGTGTCTCTTTTATTTTCAACATAAGTTAACGTACTTCTTGCTAAAATAGTTTCTTTTTTTTCCTTCTTTTCTTGAAAAATCTCGAGATGTAATTTAAGGTCAATCGAATTGATAGAGATAGCCTGAGAATTACTACATTCTCATTTCATTAATATAACTTATTAATGGCATTTATGTAAAATTCGTCTATATAGCAAATAGCTTAGATAATGTGGAAATTTCCATCATTTCGACAACTATAGCTAATGACATTAAACCCGTTTAGCTCTTGCAATAAGTACATCTAATCTGTTGAGATTTATCCAGGCGTCGATAATGATGTCTGAGATAATAAAATATTTTTCAAAGTATTTTATCTTCTTTGATTTTATGTATTACTTTTATTTAACTAACGAAGATGGTATATATCATTTATTAGTAATAAATGTAATTCTACATAATCAATAAGTCTTTATCACGGAATAGTACTAGATTACTGATATGATATCTAATAGCTCTTACGCTATTAGACCAACTTATTGATATCGTTCACGTGAGATTTTTCATCTCAACATCACTGCGTAACATCGGATTTTAACATTCAGTAACAAATCTTTTCAACAATGCTTGCTCGGTAACCAAAACCAAAAAAGAAAATAAAATTACCTTAGTAAATTATGCAAAAAATAAAAAAGTCACATGCATTTTAATTATTTTTATGATTTTGTTTAACTAATAGTGTAAAATGTTACGAAAAGTGAAACTCTATTTTACTTTTTGTCGATGCCGAGAAAATCTCGGTAGTATAAAAAGAAGAAATTTTCCAACTAGAAAATTTTTTTCTATATAATTTATTTTATAGACCAAGTTTTAAGTTCTATTGTAACTGACATAGAGTGCTGTATATAACACTACATTTATAATAAGAATATGAGCCAATCTATATCAAACATTGCGCCTCTTACTTTCGCCCAGTCGCTTAGAACTTTACAACCATCTTCGTTGGTTATATAAAAGTAATACATAAAATCAAAGAAGATAAACTACTTTGAAAAATATTTTATTTTCTCAGACATCATTATCGACGTCTGGATAAATCTCAACATAAAAATGTAAGGTCAGCAACCGGTAATGAAGTAGTATCCTCGTGAGCAGTCATATCGGATGGTGAATATATTAATTGAGATGTAAATAATATAATTAGATGACTTGTACAATTTAATCGTTACTTATTTAAAAGTATAGATGAAAAATACAAAGAAAACAAATATTGAGAAAAATATTTGTTTTATGGGTATGACGAAATATTGAGTCTGGGTAATTCTCAACATCTCGGTAGTATATAAATAATTTATTTAATACACTAGGTTCTAAGTTCTATTATAGCTGATGTTAAGAAGTGAAACTTTATTTACTTTTTGTCGATGTCGAGAAAAATCTCGTTAGTATATAAATAAGGAATTTTCCAACAGGAAAATTTAATTGTATATAGTTTTTATTTAATATACTAAGTTTTAAGTTCTATTATAGCTGACATAGAGTGCTGTATATAACACTACATTTATAACAAGAATGTGAGCCAATCTATCTCAAACATCGCGCCTCTTACTTTCGCCCAGTTGCTTAGATCTTTACACCTAACGATAAATTTGCTGTTGAGATTTATCCAGACGTCGATGATGATGCTGAGGTAAAAATTGTCACTTAAAAGATATCAATAGGTCGGTCTGATAATGCAAGAGTTATTGGGTATCAAATCAGTTAACCAGTACTATAAACTTACTGATTACGTAAAATGCATCTATCATGCATCTACATCTTTGTTGGCTATACTAAAATAATGCGTAAAATTAAAGAAGATAAAATATCTTGAAAATTATTTTGTTTCCCAGATATCATTATCGAAGTCTCGATAAATCCCAACAATTAAATGTAAGACGATAATAGGCGAAATGTTGGAAAACATAAGCCAACTTTTTTTGGGGAAGGATATGGAAAATAATTTAAGGAACAAATGAACAGTCCTGATCCAAGAAAGGAAATACATATTTATATCGAATCTTTTCGAATTACCAGCCCGAGAAGTAGTACCTTTTTGACTTTCTTATAACTATATACCTTTAACGCAGCTGAATTACGTAAATAGAGAGTTTAGAGTTCTTATTTAGATAAAAATGTACTTAAAGCATCTACCAATGAGAAGCTGCACCTTAATTGTTCAGAGTTGCATCCATAGGTTTAAGAACTAAGTCACATAAGAGAAGAAAGTATAATACAGATCGTAATCACAGTTGTTTTCTAGCAGTCTCAGTCAAGTCAATTACGCTAAGAAGCTGCTCTGATATGCTATACTAGTGAATTAAGTAATGTGTACGTCATAGATAATCTTGCTAGTGACGATTTAGCTTACTGCTTGCAAATGTGATATACAAACGAATAATTTTAAACTGTCTAATATGGACATGCACACATCACATACCACATCTTTAGTTAACTGACAATGTTTAGCACAACAGAATTTGTTGCATCGTAACAAACTTGCACAGAGTTTGTATTCGAAGAAATTTTAGAACAGTTCCAAAAAGGAAATATCTGCCGTTCGAAGAGCGAAATTCCATTTACATAATAAAGGTATTTCAAAAAAAAGAAGTATTTAATTCTATCCATTTGACAATCGTGTAATTATCATTGTTGTCGACTATAGATTGTGATTTTTAGCTTACATACTTAAGCATCATAGATGGACAGAAATCATAGTAATATATCATTGACTGCAACACAAGGAGAGGAAAGCGAATCCTTCTCTCCCACTCAAGCTAAACACGGAAATCCTGGTAATTTAATTAAAGGTAGTAAAAATAATGCAAAAAACTCAGATAAAGACAATGTTGCTTCAGGATATGATAACAAATACATGATTGATAGCTTCTCTTTGTTCTTCAAGAAATTGATCTATGGGCATACTTGGCTAATGCCGCTGCTAGTCATTTTAGCAACCTATTTAATTTATTTCGCACAAAATACTGACTCCTTGACAAGTTTCCTAGAAAAGTTTATAGTATTATCTTACAAAGTTGATCAGACAGGCATTTATGGGAAAGGTATAAATGACTTATGTTATGTTTTATTCCACACAGTTTGGTTTTTTTTTATCAGGGACTTTTTGATGGATATTATAATACAACCAATGGCCTTAAGGCTTGTCGATACTACCCATAAGCAGAAAAGAATAATGGAGCAAATGTTTTCAATCATTTACTACGGTTTATCTGGACCAATTGGTTTATATATTATGTACAATAGTAATCTTTGGTTCTTTAGAACCGATACTATGTATGAAACTTATCCAGATTTTACAATGCCAAAATCGTTTAAGGCCTTTTATTTAATTCAAGGTGCCTTTTGGGCACAACAGGCTTCCGTACTAATTTTACAACTGGAAAAACCAAGAAAAGACTATAATCAACTCATTTTTCATCATATTATCACTTTGCTACTAATCTGGTTATCATATGTTTTCCATTTTACTAATATGGGACTAGCTATTTATATTACTATGGATATCTCTGATTGGTTTTTATCACTTACCAAAATTCTGAATTATTTAAACAACAAATATACACCACATTCCTTCATACTTTTTATATTCATATGGGGTTATCTGCGTCACTACATAAATTTGAAGATTTTATGGTCTTTATTGACCGAATTCAAATCTGTGGGTAATTATACATTAAATTTTGCAACATCACAGTATAAATGCTGGATATCACAAACAATTACTTTCATACTAATCGGTGGTTTGCAAATGGTCAATCTCTTTTGGTCTTATTTAATTCTTCGAATTCTTTATAGATTAATAGCTAGCGGAATTCAAGAAGATGAAAGAAGCGATGTAGAATCTGATGCAGAATCAATTGGTTCGATAAATATTGATGAGAAATATTAGATGGGATATACAAATAGATGTGGAGATATATGAGCATGTAACTCCACAACTTATCAAAAGCTAAAATACTCGAAATTCTAGTTTTTTCAGCTTTATAACAAGGCATATATATTTACAGATATAATTTAGGTAGAACCTCTCTTATTTGAGAGTAAAAGAGCGAGGTTTCAGTGATAGAAAAGGCTATATATCAAAGTTATTTTGTTCCTTACCCTGTTTGATTCTCCATACTCTTTTCTGCAATCCAGTTTCCGCCGATTTTGACAAAACACCTAACAATAAATTAACGGAACGGGAAGAGTCATCATTACCAGGTATTGGATATGTAACTAATGATGGTTCGGAATCAGTATCAATAATGCCAATTGTTGGAACTCTACATTTCATTGCTTCGTTTAAGACCGTTCTGTTCTCGGTTGGATTCAATATGACCATCAAATCTGGTTTAACTAGCAGTTGTTTCTCAGATATGGAAAGCTTTCGTTTTGTTGGTAAATTTAATGCATCGACTTCATGTATCTCCTGTCCTCCCGTTATTTCTTTTAAATTAGTTAAAGTACCAGGTATCCATCTCTTATAAACAAAGTAACCATTACTCCTTATTGCAGCTTTTTCTAATGCAATCTTTTGATTAGACTTGGTCCCTAAAAACAAGATAATGCCACCTTTTTCTGCAATGCCCTCAACCACTTTACAGGCTCTTTTTAAGTATGATAAAGTTTTGTTCAAGTCGATTAGATGAATATCCTTATAGACACCGTAAATGAAAGGTTGAGTGGAAGGTCTCCAAACTGATGTTGACTGACCTAAATGCACATTTGCTGCCATTAATTTGTTAAGATCAAGATCGTCAATAGTAGGTGGATTCAAAACGTCTCTCATGGGAAAATAAATGTTTTCAATTTCTGCTCCTAGCTTGGCCATATGACGCGAGTGTTTCCATTGCCTTAATGCTAGTTCTTGTTTACTATATGATTTACCTGGCGGCGAAAGTTCAAGAAATGGAAATTTGTTTATTCCAGAGCTTATATTTCTATTGACTGCAGTGTTATCGGTACCAACGTTATTTTTAAAGTTAACTTGCATACTCCTATATTCTTCAACAAATTCATTTATTTCTTGTTCTAGAATACGTTCTTTTTCAGTCAAGGGGCTACTAAGTAAATTTCTTATTTTGTTTGCCCTTTCTAGCGGTAGTTTGGCTAATAATTTTAATTTGTTTAGGATTTCTTTCTCATCTCGCAACACTAAGTTAGACTCTGTTAATCGGTTAAAGCCTTTATTTACCTTGTCATTGTTGCCAACATGGGACTTTTCCTTGAATTCGTTCAATTCTAAAGGTTTACTTGATTCATGAGTTGAAATTCTTTTTACAAATCTTTTCAATATCCTAGTATTTAATTTATTGATTTGAAGGAGATGGTTTCTAAGAGACATTTTCCCTCTCTTCACAATTCCCCAAGTTTACACTTCGTCGGTCACAATTTTTTTGTCTTATCTTGCTTGGTAGGGTTCAACAAAATCAGAATTATTTTAATTCAGAAAAAGTATATCCAAAAGTTTGAGGACAAGTTCAAAAAATGATGTAAGGCCAAAACACTTTAGTCAGTATATCCAAAAGTATTTAATGAGCATTGAAGTTTGTTTAGTTGAACTACTTCAAACTATGGTAGATATTGATGATCGTACTTTATTGATATGCCTTGGCAAAGGGAGAACAAAACTTGAAAGTGGTATGCATTTAATCTCGACCAAACGCAACGAAACCAGTATAGGAAGTGAAAAGATTGGCCAGTTCAACCTAAATAGGTTTCAGTATATTAATAATATCAATAATAATATTCATATAATTTTTCTAGAAAAGCTGCAATATCTTTTCATGTTCTTGATGAAAATGCAAAGTGGTTTGAATATATATAATAGAATATTAATTTATGGTTTGGATTTATTAATTATTAATTCAACCAAAAATGGAAACATTGGAAAAGTAAAAACTAGCATAAATAATATAAATAATTTTGATTGTGAACAAATAAGATGTTGCAATCTGATTTTCAATGCTATATTCAAAATTAATAGGCAGAGAGGTTTTAAATTTGTTAAATTTGTTTATTATTATGATGAAAAAGCAAGTCATAGTGAAAATGAATCCAATCAAGCATTCATAGATAGGCAAGTGAATGAAATTAAGAGACTTGAAAAATTTTGGAAAGAAATTTATTTATAATACTATACAATTATGTTTGACTTGATGATATATAATAATTTTATGATAACTTTTTGACAAAACTTGTTTTAACTTTTTTCTTTCCTCTTTTCCGACGAAAAGAGAGAGTAGAGTTGAAGTTATGAATTCCAAATTAAAGCTTAATATAGTTTTGTGCTTTGATATCTATCGTGAAAAGCTGTTTAAAGTAAATTAGTTTTCATCCATATTGATATTAACATTCTCAATTGAATTAGATTCATTATCGTAATACGCATCAGATTTGATTTTAAATTCTGAAGCAGCAATACCGAATTGTTTCAATATAAGAGTTTGTGTAACATTTAATTTTTCCCCAATTTCACAAACCTTATATGGTTGTTCAATTGTAATTTTACCAGCTTTAATTTTTGTTGGAATATTAAATTTATTTCTTAAAGTTGGCTCTAAAGAATGAACCATTGGTACATCATCTTCAATTGGAATTTGACCACCACGTGAATAAATGATACCCTCTGGAATAGTGAAAGATAATGGTGCCTTTGTATTTGGTCTTGAATAACCTAATCTTGAATAAGATTCGAAATAGTCTTTAACAGTTTTGACATCTTCATTAGTAAATAATAATCCGATAACACCATTAAATTTTTTTGCTAGCTTTGAGATATTTTCCTTGTATTCATTTTCTACTTTATCACCAAGTGCTTTCGCTAAAACTTTCTGCTTACCTAATATTAGTTTCGATCCTGCCCATGCCGTTCTGATTTCCTGTAATACTGGTGTTCTAACATTATCTAAATGTAAAACCCAAACAAACCTATACGTGTCTAATGACTCTCTGACTTCATCAAAAATTCTTTCTTTATTTTCTCTGCCTTTTTTATCGGTCTGAGCTAAAGTAACTAACTTAGAACGTTTAGATCTTGGCATTCTTGCAATATAAGTATCTGTATAAGTTAGAACAGTTTTTTCTCAATGAATGGTACAAATTTTTTATTTCTCATTTTCGAAGCTCATCGCAAATTTTTCAAAACAAGAAAAACAAAAAAAAGGAATCATTTTGAACGTCTTGTTCACCTCGAAAAAATTTGTATCGTAAAAGCTCGTGGGTCATGTGACCCTTGTGCACTTTCTTCTGTCTTTCTCTTTGTGCTATTAGTAAGGTTGGAAGTAATAACTGGTTATGAGATATGCTCTTAACCGTGTTCCCATAGGCAATCTTCAGTGTGTCTCACAAACAGCGTGTGGTAATTGTTGAACGGCACGTGATCCTATGGCCATCGCCAAAAATGTACTTTGGCCACGTGACGAAACAACTTTCTGTTATTTGTTTTCAATTTCAAGAAACCTTCAATTCGTAATATCAAGCTCTCTTTACCAAAAATGGAGCAAAACCAAGAAATACCTAGGGTAGTCGGTACTTTAGACGTTAACGCCTTGACAAACATGAACAACGTACAAGATGAGACTTTCATGACAACTAATAAAGTCACTGATGGCGATTGCTCAGATAGGGACACTGGAATAAACAGTAATAACATTAACCCTACAGAAAATGAAATCAACAATAATGATACTAATACCACAGAGGTTAATAATACTAATGAGTTAAATGATAATGACGGTCTTGTTACTGCCTCAAATATAAATAATATCAAAAGCACGATTCCAAGTCCTGACCATGATTTCGATAATATGAAAACAATTGAAACAATTATTGACACGAGTAATTATAAATCCATGGATCCCAAATTTAGTCATGACCAGAATAATTCAGATAGTACAGCTAATGGTTTTGCTAATTTAGCAAATTCTTTAGATTCACCTGTTCAATTTAAAAGAATCTCATCTACTTCTACTGCAATAAGTAAAGAATCGTCAAATATTTCTGCTACTTCTAATAGTCATAGTAATCATAATACATCTACTGCTGTTACTACTTTTATAAATCCAAATAATAATACTGATAATATTACTGATAATGTTAATGATCATGTTAATGATAACGAAAATATTACTACAAACAATGTTTATGATAACGAAAATAATAGTAATAGCAATAATAATAATAATAATTATAATAATTATAATAGCAACAATAGCATTAAAGATGACTTAGAAATGATAAATAATAATACAAATACTGAAAGATCTTCTGATGATAATAAGGATTTACCTAAAACTGAAAATGGAGCAATTTTAGACATCGATAATAATCAGATAAATCGTGTATCAATAGTAGCGTCATCACGATCTACATCTTCTATACCAAACATACCAAAGGGACCAAACATTTTACCACATGTAGCAACAGACATAATTCCAGATAGAAGTACCAATAATAACTTACATCAGCAAGATAGCGATACCAATTTATCAGAAAATTCATTGGGCCAGACTGGCTCTAATAATGAGCCAATATCCCATCATACCTTATCAGTAACACCAGTTCCGAAGGAAAGTAATATTTTCGAAAATTCTGATTCTGTTTCTTCAAAAAATCTAATACCTTTTTCAAATACAGTCAATACCAGATCAAATTCGAAATCAAATACTTTGAAAGGCTCGAATTCATTATCAAAAAACTCTAATAAAGATAAAATCAAAACTGATAATGCTATTACTAACGGAGCAAAAACCTTTAAATCTGACAAATCGTTATCAAGTAATCAGAATAATAAAAGAATTAATAGCTCATCATCGAATTTATCAAGTACTAGTACTAGTTCGAGTACATTGAAGAATGTTTTCTCATCATTTGTAAATAATATCAAAAGAAATAGCAGTAACAATAATGTTAAAAACAGCAGTAGCAGAAATAACAAACGAAATAGTAATAGAAATAGTAATAATAGTTATAACTCTGTCGAAAAAAGAAATTCAAATCAATCATGGAAAATTTCTACTCCATACAATGCTAAACATATCCATCATGTAGGTGTTGATTCGAAAACTGGTGAATATATTGGTCTGCCTGATGAGTGGCAAAAATTATTGTCATCAAGTGGTATTAGTAAAAAAGAACAACAACAAAATATGGAGACTGTAATGGATATTGTTAAATTTTATCAAGATGTAACGCAATCAAATGGTGAGGATAAAACGATACAAACTTTTGATGTTAACGATAAAAATAAAGTTAAGGGTAAACCTTCAACAAATACAAATAACAACCAAGCAGGAAATAAAAGGTTGATTAGCGTATCATCTTCATCAAGATCACACATTTCAGCAACATCTCCATCATTAAGAACACCTGAATTAGATCAACAGTATCAGTTTTTCAATCAAAATCGCTACCCACTATCTAGTTCAACTTCAAACTCAGCTACACCTTCAAGATCACAAACTCCACAAGCTTTCAACCTCAGTTCAACTCCTATCGCTGATCAAAACCATATTAAGCAAAACAATAACCCTTTCAATCTTGGTACTCCTAATAAGCCAATTACAGACACTTTTAACAATCAATTTGATCGATTTATTCCATCAAGGCCTGCTCCTAAGCCACCAAAAGTGAATAGAACACCACATAGTACATCACCTGTTATTATCAAGAATCCTTCGGTACTAGAAAATGGTAAAGAACATAAAATGACCTCTCAAGAACAAACAAATGCTTTCAAACAAGAAAAAAATTTGCCGCCTTTACCTAATACTCCACCAAATACAATTGATATTATAGCTAAAAGTGGTATCGATAACACTGAAATGATCGAAAGAGATACCACTCCACCCCCTATTCCAAAACAAATGTCAACCCCAAAGACAATTTCCAGAGAAGCATCCAGGCAATTAAATGAAAAGAAACGTGAAGAAAGGGAAAGACGTAAGAAGGAAGTATATGCAAAATTGAGTGAAATCTGTAACAAGGGCGATCCAAGTAAAAAATATACCAATTTAATCAAGATTGGTCAAGGTGCTTCTGGTGGTGTTTATACTGCTTACGAAATTGGCACTAATGTTTCTGTGGCTATAAAACAAATGAATCTTGAAAAGCAACCTAAGAAAGAACTTATTGTTAATGAAATTATCGTAATGAAGGATAGTAAACATGTTAATATTGTTAATTTTATCGATTCCTACTTATTAAAAGGTGATTTGTGGGTTATTATGGAATATATGGAAGGTGGCTCGTTAACTGATGTTGTTACTCATTGTATTTTAACTGAAGGGCAAATTGGTGCTGTTTGTCGTGAGACATTAAAAGGTTTAGATTTTTTGCACTCAAACGGCGTTATTCACAGAGATATCAAATCTGATAACATTTTACTTTCAATGGATGGCAATATAAAATTAACAGATTTTGGATTCTGTGCTCAGATCAATGAACAAAATTTGAAAAGAACCACAATGGTAGGTACACCGTATTGGATGGCGCCAGAAGTTGTATCCAGGAAAGAGTATGGTCCCAAAGTTGATATTTGGTCTTTAGGTATCATGATTATTGAAATGATTGAAGGTGAACCACCTTATCTGAACGAAACTCCCTTGAGAGCTTTGTACTTGATTGCAACGAATGGAACGCCTAAATTAAAGGAACCTGATATTTTAAGTGATGTTTTAAAGCAATTTTTGTCGAAATGTTTAACTGTGAATCAAGAAGAAAGAAGCTCAGCGATTGAACTATTGAATGATAGTTTTATTACTGAATATGCTGAAACGAACGATTCTTTGGCACCATTGGTAAAACTAGCTAGGATGAAAAAATTGTCTGAGAGTTTGGAAGATGGTACAGATTCTGAATCAACAAATTCTTCGAATAGTGTTAATGTTTAATGATTTTTTTATAGTTTTTTAATCAATAATATTCCCTTGATACACTATTGCCACTTGAATTATTATATATTATTATGATAGAAATTGAGATTAGGTCATATACTTTTCATAGATTTATTTTGATGGAAAGTAGTTTTTTTTTTAATGTAAGTGAATATAACTGTATTTTTCAGATCCAGAATGGCCAAAGGGAAGTATTTCCCGTTTAATTTCAAATTATTTTGAAATACTTCAAAACAAATATGAATCTATACCAATATTCTGCATATTTTTTAATATATATATTGCAAATCTTGACATGAGAAGAGATGTTACAAGATTGAGTCTGTATGTTCTCAAATTAAAAAAAATATGGAATTAGTAGAAAATATTTTTGATTATCAAAGTAGGTCTTCCATAGGTAGTAATTTGTTTTCTTTTATTTTTTGCAAAAAAAGTAGGCAAAAAAAAGCATGGTGTTGCTAATTGAGAGTATTAATTACGTATGAAGCTATCCAGCACTAATATTCATAGATAAAATACTCTTATCATAAATATTAAATAATAGAGATACAAGCTTATATTTTACTATGGAAGGACTATGGAAACAAGGAACTACCCTATAACTGAAGCAATGACACGACACGGTTCCCTCTGAATTAATATAGTCTACATATATATGCAGTTTTATCCCATATACTTTCTTAGAATCTAGATGATCTCAACAAGATTGGTTAGTAATTTATGTTGTAAAATGCAATTTGTAATTTTCAATAACTCAATTGATGAGTACCTTTAAAGCGATGAGCAGGCGTTTATATTAAATGTGACAGCTAGGACATCTTTATTGAGTAGAAAATTTGTTAAATAGCTCGGATTTACAACAAATTGTAAACCACACGAGATCTCATATATAAAAACCTAAAAATGTGTTGGAAATTAGCTGCTGCTAATTGAAATGTAAATTATTGTTTTTCATAATTTGGAAATACGTATCACATGATGCGTGTTGAGAAATTAAAATGAAAAGTAACTGTATGTTAGATTGTATATACTTAATATAACCAGTTTAAAATTAAACAACAAAAGAATCTATATATAACTATGTCTTTACAAGCTAACACTACAAAAGATACAGCCAGTCTCCAATATGGTAGCGCCGCGCAAGATTCGAGTAAAATTATAAACTCACAAAAATCACATGAAGAGACAACT
>JAMSGM010000098.1:0-40239 GCA_030462875.1 Grigorovia humatica
CTGTTTTACTTTACCCTAGTACTTCTCTCTTATCAAAAAAAAGTAGCATAAGAAAACCCTATAAAGCCTTCAATTTTGGTCATGTGATTCGTTACCCGCACAAGCGAACCTTTTTTGCCAAAAGTTCGAACACTACCTTTTTCTTTTGCCTTCAGCCGGAAAGGGGATTTGTCATTCAGCAGAATCCAGAATGTCCGTTCCTTCACAGATCCATGCCCCGATCGGGAAGAAGATCGATGGTCCCCTTAAATTTCTGGTTGGACGTTTTTGTGCCTTGAAGGTTTCAAGCTGAAACGGCGGCAGTTTTCGACAGCCCATTTTCCCAATAGAAAACAGTCTGCAATTTGAGGTGTGAATGTATGAAGAAGCCATATAGATATATATATATATACATAAAGTATGTACGTAGTAAAGAACAGCGGGCACTCTGGTAAACAGCCAAAAAATCTCACAACAAAGCAGCAACTTTCCCATCTATGGAAGATGGTGAAGTCATCGAACTGTACCTTTCCACGACGTTACCATTCTTATCAATCAGGAATTTCTCAAAATTCCATTTGATCCTTTTCAAACCAAACATACCGCTCTTTTGCGATTTTAAGAATCTGTAAACTGGATCCTCATTTGATCCATTAACGTCAACCTTACGTAGAATTGGAAAGGTGACCTTGTAATGTGATTGGCAGTATTCTGCAACTTCCTCGTCAGAACCTTGTATTTGTTTGCCAAACTGGTTGCAAGGGAAGCCCACCACAGTGAAACCTCGATCTTTATATTTCTTATATAACTCTTCTAAGCCATCGTACTGTTGAGAAAATCCACATTTGGAAGCAACATTCACGATTAGAACTGGTTTGCCTTTGAATTGACTGAAGGGGAAATCTTGAGAATTTTTATCCTTCGGAGTTAAATTATAGAAGTTGGACATTATTAAATTGATAGATAAATCGAATTGATACTTTACTAATCTTATAGTATGAGGATATAAAATGAAAACAAACCATAAAGGAGAAAAGTCTACAATTGTAATTGTTTATATAGCTTATTGGAAGGATCCTAATTTGTAGTCTATTTACAAGCTTATTGATGACCGAACGGCTGATCAGCCTGTCATCTGAATTTAAGGGTTTTCGTCCAAGCATTTTTTTACAAATCTGTCACTATTTTACTTAGGCAGGTGCTGAAGACTGATACAAACGTAAAATGTGGTTACAGTATATTGATGCAGCAATTCCATGACCAAAGTTAGGTAAGTAAAATTAAATTACGTCAAAATTAAGAACTTTAATTAGTGTTTCCATTGAATGTACAAAACTTTAAAAAAAGCAACTTGAACGTTAATAGACTCACGGATATGTCAGTAGCAAATTGTTGCAACAGAAAACTTCGCAACATATTGGGAACATATTTACACTAAACACACAAAGTTTAGCAACTCGTACTGGGAGAAGCCTGAGAAAAGTGTAATGTCTTCTTCTTGGAAAAATCTTGTAGTAAGTGACTCTGTATGATGTAATTTATGTATGTCCTTTCAATACAGCAATATATAGGTCTTGCCTATTCAGGTCTAAATATAGTCAGTGTTTGTATATGATTATACTATAGTTGGTTAAAGTGCAATAGAATTGGAGATTAATTACTTTTTATATGATGGTTGTACCGCCTTCATGACAGCACAGCAAGGGAATTATTTTTCTCCCAAAACTATTATTGGTCTATGCTTAGATCCATACTCATCACAAAAGTTTTTCGACGATTCATAACCACATTGTGCAGTTCTATCAATGATTTTCTTTGCATTAGCATCCAGCTTGAAGTCCTCTTTAAGATCTAACCTTTTATAAATACCTAAGATATAATTAAGTAGACCCTTTATGTAACCAACTTTGGAAATATAATCTGCTTCGCTTACAGTTAAGATTAAATAATCTTCAAACTGTTTGGTTTTGGCATCTTGTGAAAGTACAAACCAGTTTGCAATCGAACTTGGACTCAGTACATTGTAGAAAAAGCATCTTGCATCTTTCAAATTCCAACCCAAAACAGTTTCGTTGAAATCAATATTAGGTGTAATAAGTTCCAAATGAAAGATACCATCTTTTTCAACCAATAGTGCTAACGCTGGTCTGTAAAATCTATTACCACAAGCACAATTCTCAACATGTCCCTTCATAAAACCTACCCACATATGTGTATCCTTCACTTGAGGTAACACGTCGGGTAAAGGTACAAATTGAGTACCACCTCTAAAGATAAATGTACCACCTCTTTCAGAATCAATGGCAGAGGCTTTGAAAATATATGTACAATGTCCAGTAAGTAAAGAACAACGGATAATTTCCATCGGATTAAAATCGTAAACAAAATATATGAATCCAGGGGTAGAATCACCTGCATCTTGGGGACCCGGATAGAAAAAAGGTGCCCAATTCTTCTCTATAAATTTGAGTTCTATACCATCAATACTAAATTCTATAAAATTATCATTTTTCCTATGTGGTAAGAAAGAGCGTAACCTTCTACTTCTCGGATTGGAATGCGATGGCATATTGAAGATAACTACTGGTTCTTCACCTTCTTTATCTTTTTTCAAGACAACATGTGAATCTTCTGGTCCATTCCATCTGCTGTTAACAGCAAATGGGATATTTAAAACAGTGGGGTAATTGATAGAATATTTATCCTTCAACTTGTCGATTTTCAACTGTAAAATTTTATTTTCCTTATCAATGCTTTTCATACAGGAATTGTGTTCTTCTGTCTCAGTTGAAAATTTGTCACAGTTATTTTTGGTTATCTTTTCTTCTAAAATTTTAATATCTTTCTCAACTTGATTGGGCATTTTGACGTCTCTGAAATTGATTCTCTTACCCTTAATTTCATTCCAATCTTTATCGAATGCTTGTCCATAGGCAAGAGAAATAAATGGAGAGCCCCTATCATTATATTTAGAATATATTAGTCGGGTGTACGCTACATAGCAATTTTCAGTTTCAAGCCATACTGGAGCGGTACCAAAAGCGTACCATCTTTTCAAAAGTATTTCATCTTCAGTCCAACTATGTTCTTCAGGTGGATTAAATTCTTGTCCATTTACATCATTTGCGATCAAGAATTTTCTAACTTCAGCAAAATCAATCTTGAAGTTGTCAGGGGACTTATAGTAATCTAAAGTGTTATTGTACTGAAGATCTTCACATTGAACGACCTTGTCATATGAGTCAGATGGCAATTTGCCGTTAAAATCATATATTGGTTCTTTTGCTGTGTTATAATCCAATAGTTTATCTGAATGTTTTAGCTTTACTTTATCTAAATCGATATTTGATACTAGCCCACTTTCAAGTTTCGTGGTATAATTATATTCTTGAATCATTTTATCGATTCCTAATTTATTCCAATTCTGAGATTTCAATCTTTCTGAAATATCCACATTTAGCAGGTCTGATCTTTTAGCGATTTTTTTCCTAGGTAATATATCTTGATGGAAAGAGATATTTGAATAATCGAGTGTATTCTTTTTGAGCAACTCAAGATTTGTACAAAATGTCGATATCAAACATGCAAGCACTATTATTACTGAGATATTAAGATATCTTCTCGAAAATCCTCTTAACATGAAAGGCCTTAAATGTGACAGTAAAGTGCGGGACATATTTTGATATTTGTGACTTCCAATTAAAGCAGTCTTGCAAAAGCAACCAACTTTAACTTAAGCTTCTGATATAAGGGTTTAACACAGGTGGCTTATTGTAGCTGGCTTTTATTGTGGACAAAGCGACGTCTAATGGATGTGCTAAACGTTTTCGAAGATTATAAAAAATCATTACATGTAAATCCTCTACAACCACCGCTTCGAAACAAGGCGGTATCGATATTTCAATTGCGGCTAAAAACACCCATGAGATATACTAGATGTTGGTACCAACAGCGGTATCACCGCTGGAGTATTTGAAGTAAGTGAGAGTAACATGTACTCATCGCACCATGAGCCAAACCCTTCCAGAAGTGCAGTCCAGCTCTTCATGCGCCAAAACAACTCTCAGCACGGACCAGACCAGCTGCCTCCACGGACTGCCGACTACAAACACTACCCAGCTGCCCCCGTAAGCGTCTTCTTCTTCCTTGAAGGACACCTCACCATGATATTCCCACAGAAATGGCAGCTTTTTTCAAACGCTGAAATTAACAGCTAGACGTAATTTACCAAGACTACCCTCTGAATTCCCTACGAACAACATGCTTACCAGGGTGTCCTCCGCGCTGTTTCTCGTGCTGGTCTACAACGTCAGACACCAGCCCATCGTTGTATCCTCTGTTGGGTTTGCCCTGCTCGGGTTCGTGGCTACCAACTACCTGATTCCTCGTGTAAGCAGCTCTTTCATCAAGATCGGCTTGTTCGGCAAGGATATGAGCAAAATTGGGAAGCCAGTGCTACCAGAATCAATCGGTGTAGTGGCTGCGTTGGTATACTTGTTCATAATGTTTTTCTACATCCCATTTATCTTCTACAGGTATTTGGTGATTGACACTGTAGGTGGTGGTATTCGCAATGTTATTTTGAAACTTGATGATAACTTGGTCGGGAACGGATCCTTCCCTCATAACAAATTAAGCGAATACTTGAGTAGTATTCTTTGTCTCGAGACAACTATCATTTTAGGTATATTAGATGATTTATTTGATTTACGTTGGAGACATAAATTCCCATTACCGGCAGTGGCAGCTATCCCATTATTATTAGTTTACTATATTGATTTTGGTGTCACATATGTCTTAGTGCCCAATTTCGTCAGAGAATATTTTTTCAATGGGAAACATTTAATTGATTTAGGTATATTCTATTATGTTTATATGGCCTCCATGGCTATATTTTGTCCTAATTCTATTAACATTTTAGCTGGCGTGAATGGATTGGAAGTAGGTCAAAGTATCATCATTGCTTTACTATCTTTGATTAATGACATACTTTATTTAAGTTTCGGTATAGACTCAGCAAGAGACTCTCACAAATTTTCAATAATCTTAATTGTACCTTTTCTTGGTGTGTCATTAGCATTGTTTAAATGGAATAAATGGCCAGCAAAGGTCTTTGTTGGTGACACTTATTGCTATTTTGCCGGTATGGTATTCGCAGTGGCAGGTATCTTGGGTCATTTCTCTAAAACTATGTTATTATTGTTCTTACCACAAATTTTTAACTTTGTTTACTCTGTCCCACAACTTTTTAGTATCGTACCATGTCCAAGACATAGATTACCAAAATTTAACGAAAAGGATGGATTACTATATATGTCAAGAGCTGATCTAGTTAAAACTCCACCAAGATTACATTTCAGTATAATTTTGAGAATTCTCTACAGGATTAATTTGATTGATCTGGAATTCGATAAAAGTGGTTCTATCATTTCTTGTTCAAACATGACATTAATCAATTTGACGCTACTATGGTTTGGTCCGATGAGAGAGGATAAGTTATGTGAAAGAATCATGTTGTTGCAATTTATTATTGGTATTATGGCATTAGGTTTAAGACATGCCATCGGTAATATAATTTTCGGAACCGATAATCTTTGGACTATTGTATAGTATTAAAAATAGATAGTTTGTATTATAATGCATTACCAACCAGACATGTTTTTCTTGTACAAGTACTTGCACACATACATTCATATAATTTTTTGAATATATAAACTTGAGATTGATAAACTTTTCTCTTTAGTGCTAACTCCTTGATTTTTCAATTACAATGACCAAAAGCTAAAATAACAATATCCTAAAAAGTATGCAAAGTTTTGATGAATTAATATAATTATATAAAAAAGAATTTATTTATTTAAATAATTTGTTTAATTAAATTAAGCAACTAATTCAACAACACCACCAGCAGCAACAATCTTTTCTTCAGCTAATTTAGAAACGAATCTAGCCTTAACGATAACTGGAACGTTTGGAATTCTACCCTTACCTAAGACTTTACCGTAACCGGCAGCTAAAGTGTCAATAACTGGAGCAGAAGAAGCAGAAGCAGATTTTAAGTATTCATCTCTCTTTTCTTCTGGGACTAAAGTCCATAACTTGTCTAAGTTTAAGACTGGTTTCCAGAAATGACCTTGTTGCTTGTGGAAGTATCTCATACCAACCTTACCGAAGTAACCTGGATGGTATTTATCCATGTTAATTCTGTGATGATGTTGACCACCAGCTTTACCTCTACCACCAGGGTGCTTTCTGTGTTTACCAATTCTACCCTTACCGGCTATAAAAATAGGTTTTTTTATTCATCTCAATCAAATTTGAACGATAGTTGATTTGATAAATAAGTGAAATGTTAGTAAACAATAATTTCTTATTGCCAAAAAAAAGGTATATGACATAAGAACCATGACGAGAACGGTTATATCTTAAAATTAATGCATCTGCTCTTTCGAGCAGAATGGGTTGTTAGAAAAGATAAAAAGAAATAGAATTTCTTCTTCTCAATTCAACCAAAAAATTAAGAACAGAAAATTTTTGAACCAAATAAGAAATCATGATGGAAGAGTCTTTTGCTCGCGGTCAAACTGCAAAACAAATAACTATAAAATAACATTAAACCCATTCTTTTCTGTAAAAAAAAGAACTAGTTCAATATTCATGATTCATGTTGAATTATTCGGCCAAGTACTGATTTTTCCGTTTTCCTAATATAGGCAATAATTTCAAGTATCACCGTCTTGGTTCTTTCATTCCCTCTTCCAAATGGAACTACATACCTGAGACGTGACCTCTGTGCTTTCTAGTTTTAGTGAATCTGGAAGGCATTCTTACTATTGACGATTTTCTTTAAGATGAAGTGCAAAATGAACGAAAAATGCAAATGCAACTTAAATAGAAAACTGTTTTTTTTTTCAAATTCGGGTCCGTGAACGAAATTTTCCAAATTTTGCGTCGCTGAAATTTGCGTCGTCTGAGAAACAAAAAAAACGCAAGTTTCAGTTTCCTGTTTGGGACGTGTCCATAAAGGGAAACTGGTGGAAACCAAAAAAATAAAAAAAGTAAAAAAGGCATGTGACCTAAAATGTGTGGGTGTGCCGCAGTCACAGGGACACCCACACACTTTTGTTGCTTTTCTCCTTTCATTTTCTGATATTTGAAGATTATACTTAGTATATAGCAGCTGTAAATCACTTTACTTGAAAGCTGAATATATATTCTTGAGGGATTGCAACATTATTGATCCAGATCACAGCTGAAATTTTGCTTCTAAGTATAGACAATACAGAACGGAAACCTAATATACAACGAGGGCCAGTCTTTTAATTAACTGTATACTTGACATTGCCCATAACGAAATTTAGGGTAGAGAAAAAATGACAGATAGAGAATCTTTGATAACAAATGACAAGCGTGAAGGTCTCAGCAAGCAATTGCTAGAATCTATTTTTATTGCTTGTTTAGGTATGTTACAATTTGGTTATCATATTGCTGAACTCAATGCCCCTCAAAAGGCGATGACTTGTACCACTATGGGTAATATTGATGATGATTGTTTGGATTTAACTGACCAGCAGTTTGCTATTATAACGTCAGTATTTTGTATTGGTGGGTTGATTGGTTCTTTAATAGCTGGAAAATTAACAGATGTTTATGGGAGGAAGAAAATGGGTTGCTATGCTAGTATTATAAATTTCCTTGGATCTACATTAATGATATTTGCTAAGGGTTTCAGTATGATATTCTTTGGTAGATTTGTTGTAGGTATTGGTTGTGGTATTATCATAGTGGCAATACCAATTTTTATTAATGAAATTTCACCAATTTATTGGAGAGGTACGTTAGGTACAATGAATCAATTTTCAATTAATGTTGGTATATTAATGACCCAATTAATGGGAGTTTTCTTTGCCAATGTATCACATTGGAGGACAATTATATTTGTTGACATTGTTATTGCGATTTTCAATTTTATTTGCTGGACTAGAATTTTTGAGTCACCCAAATGGTTAATATCGCAGAATAATTTTAATTCTGCATATACTGCATTAGCTTATTTAAGAAATAAGGCTACAGATGAAGTTAAGGATGAAATCTCTAAATGGCAATCAGAGAATGATACGAATAATTTAGACACATCTTTAAACAGTAGTAATGATAGTATCAGTGACAATAGAACTAATAATCAAATTGGTAAAAAGACACCCACCATTCTGAATTACATTTTTGATTCACAATTTATTAAACCAAGAAATGTAATTACAATGATCTTAATGGGTCAACAATTTGTTGGTATTAATTCCATCATATTTTATGGTGTTAAGATTATTAGTGATACAACTACAGAGGATACAGCATTATTAATTAATTTCATTATCTCGATAATTAATGTTGTGATGACATTTGTTTCATCACAGTTGATTATCAGATACGGAAGGAAATCACTATTACTGATATCTTGTATCTCAATGGGGTTTATGTCATTAATAATAAGTTACAGTATAGTTAATTTGAACAGTACATTATTAATATTGAGTATCTTTATTTATATTGCATCATTTGCCATTGGTATAGGTCCAATCCCATTCCTTTACATCAGTGAGATATCAAGAGCTAATGAACGCAGTACAGCACAAAGTTACGGTACCGTATGTAATTGGTTGGCAACTTTCATTATCGGATATACTTTCCCACTTTTACAAAATTTATTGGGTGGGTATGTATATTTATTATTTGCCATATTTGCCTGCGTTTTCTCCATGTATATTAAGAAAAGAGTGCCTGAGACATACATGAAGGAGAATTACGATGAGATATGGGCAAATCACTAGAAGCAAGGTGAAAAATGACTCGGTTGATGTGGCTATATAGCCCGCAGTGTAGATGTTAGCTATGGCGTTTGAAACGGCTAGATGTGTGGCATCCACACTAAAAACCGCCGGAATTTCTGAAAAGGCCTTCTGTTTTCGAATTCCGGACGGAGAACAATAAACGCATAATCGAATCGACACTTAATGGAATAGGAAGCAATAACTGCGGGCTGCTGAACTGAGCAGAGGATTTGCTTGGCGGACGGCCAGGTATAGGTAGTGTTATATATATGTGTGTTTAAGTATATATGTTCAAGTATACAAGGATATGAACCAGGTGTGCGTCAATAAGACTAGACGATCATTTATTTGTGACCAAACAAGATGGAAAATAGCAAGCGAGCAAGAACATTTACTGGGTGTTGGACTTGTAGACTAAGGAAAAGACGTTGTGATCTTATCAAACCGTTTTGTTCTTCTTGTCAAAAACGAGGTGATGTTTGCTCGTATGATGTTAAGCTGATTTGGCAACCGGTTAATATGTTAAATCTGTCAAGTAGTAGTATAAATAATGGTAGGCGATACACTGGTAAAAGATTATCTAAGGATAAATTTAAACAAATTATGGAATTGCCCAAAACAAATGTCAATGACGCAAATTCCAAGAAACGTACGGATTCATTTACCATTAGTGTGAGAAGATTTCGCGTTTACGATAATTGTGTCAAGAGTGTATATGGTGCTAGAACCCGTGAGAGATCATATGATGGTAGGATTGTGGATGAAAGGTTAGATAACTTATTAAGAGATCTACAGACACAAATTGATAATCAATATCAATATGAATTCAAATCTGGTCCATTTAATGCATTCTCAGTTATTAATGAAAACGATACATCAAAATCAGACAATATCAATGAGGTTAATTGTGTCAATTCTGAATTTGTTGATTCTGAAGATACATTAACATCTACAATTTTTTCACATTTTGATTCACCAGAACCCTTCTCTGATTTTTCAAGTCAATATCAACTCAATACCACAGATACAAGTCATATTTTTGACAATTCAGTAAAACCTAAACTCAGAGATAAATTATCGAAATTTATTATTTCGAATTGTCCGCAGAATATGATACTAAGTAGAGATTTATACAAAGATTGGTTCTTAAATCTTGTTGAATCATATGTAAGCTACGATTTCAATGGTTTAATTGACAAGATTTTAGATGGAAAAACTAATATCAATATTGGAGATATATTATCATTAGTATCAGATAATGATTTACAAACAATTTGTTTGACGATATATCTTATTATTAATAAGGGTAAGAGTAATTTTGAATTGGAAATTTTAGAAAAATGGGTATTGAATAAAAATACACTTAGTTATAATATGTATCCCATAATTAATTATGTTATCGAAAACACACAAGATTTGAAAATGTTAGACCATGCACATCAATTGATTGTTAGTGGTATACGATACCATGAGGATTTATACCAGGATGAATTAAATTCAGAGATAAATGTTTCAGTGGAATCACGTCTTGTTTGTAAATGGAAGGATAAAATTTTACAACAACTGTATCAAGGACTTGATACAACGATATCATGTTCACAATTAAATTATTGGGAGAAAGAACTTCGTTTTAATGAACAAATTTATAGAGATATATATTTATAGAAAATGGAAAAGAAAATAGTTTATTACATAGATATAAATATACAATGAAATTAACGAACTTGAGCATTAGTGATGGTAGCCACTTTAAAGACATCACCATTCTTGTTAGTTAATTTTAAGATTGGTTCATTATCTTTCTTAAAGATAACTTCTCTATTTTCATTAGTGGTGAAAGATGGTTGTAATTGTTCCCAAATTTTCTTCTTTGGATTTAATTGTTTCAATGGTTCAAAATCAGCAAAACCTTCGAAGAAGACTTTATCACCTGCTTTAGAACCTGCTGGTGGTTCCACGAATTCGACTTTATCATCATCGGACCCACAAAGGACCATAGCTGTGGATTTAATACTTCTCATATTAACAGGTTTTAAATTACAAACGACGACAACATAACGTTCTTGCATGGCTTCTAAGGGGAAATGTTTCACTAAACCTGAACAGACAGTTCTTGGGCCTTCTTCATCGCCTACATCGATAGTGGAAACGTATAAGGAATCAGCGTTTGGATGTTTAATAGCTTTTTGAATGAAACCGACACGAAAATCGATAACACCAGGTTCATAAACCTCTTCCTGCTTTGGTTGTTGTTGTTGCTGTTGTTGAGCAGCTTTCTTAGCGGCTTTCTTTGCCTTTGCTTCTTCTCTCAATTTTTTCAAAGTTTCTTCATCTGGTTTACCCTTTGGTTTATCAACTTTCTTAGCGTCGTTCTTCTCGGTGGGCTTGGCGTCTTTCTTGGCGTCAGTGGTGGTGTCCTTCTTCTTCTTCTTTTCGATAATTTCACGGTCTAAGGCAAGATCATGGTTGATGGCAATAGGATCTTCGATTTTCAAGTACTGTTGCATGAAATCTGTCCATCTGATGACGTGTCTGAACTTGTTGTAGGTATCCTTGACGTCCTTAGTGGAGTGAAGTAAGTCTTTCAAGTTTGGTAAAACCGCATGGAACGCTTTAGTGTCCAAGTCGGTTGGTTCTGCGGTACCGCACACAAAAGTGTTGTCTCTTAGGGACAAGTTGAGTTGTGGCAAGTCGACGTTGCCGGTAGAGACGGCGTTAAACCATTGCACTTCAAGGGCCTTTTGTTCTGCGTTCATTCTGTTGTTGATGTTGTTGTGGTTGTTGGTTATAATGAAAAAAATTTATCGTTTCGAAATGCAGGACGCGATGACCGCGAAGAGGACGAAAGTGAGTAAGGCCTGTGTCAACTGTTCGCGGTGGCATGTGAGTTGCGACGTGGGACGGCCTTGTCGGCGGTGTGTGAAGAAGGGTCTCCAGCAGGAGTGTGTGGACGCGCCACGGAAGCGCAGCAAGTACCTGGACGGGGTTCCCTCGGGTGTCGTAGACACCGGTGCACAGATCACCACTGGTGGCCAGAGTGCCAATGTGTTTCTGTCGCATGCGGTCAGCTCAGAGTACTCGATGCTCAGCAACATGTTGCTCCAGAGCGTCGACAACACCCCAACAACATCCATATCGCCCACGCCGTCTAACGGGTCCCATACTGCCGAACATCTGGGCAGCAAACACGCTAACGTACCCCCGCAACCTTACCCGTCATCTTCTCAAAACGTGTATTCCATACTGTTGGGACCACATGGCCCAGATATTGTGAACAAACAGATAAACTTGTTCACGAACCATTACCCTTTAGTACCGATCAAATTAGACGGTCCCGATACTTTATCCTTTAAAAGATTGATACCGATCGAACCCAGTTCAAGAAATAGCATGTCCATACGTCAAAACAACAAGATTAATCAATTCTACTTGAATAATGAAAGTTTAACTTTCCCTGAAGTAATTAAGCACTCTATGCTAACCAGTAATAGTACGGTAAACAAGAAACAAAAGAATAAACACCTGCTGAGTGTTTCATTGGAATGTAATGAGACCGCCATACAAAATAATCCAGATTGGGAACATTCATTACGATATAGTTCACCGATGGAAATTTATACAATAATTAATGAACCATTTTCGCATACACCTGGTTTCCATCATTTATTGATGTATTTAAGGAATAGATTTAATAAACAAGATATCATAGAGATGTGTCGTTGTATGTCCCAATTCAGACCAATCTTTATTGCTTGCTCTATCACTTTAACAGAGGAAGACATGATCTTTATGGAACAATGTTATCAAAGAACTTTATTGGAATACGCTAAATTTTTAAATCAAATTGGAACACCAACTTGCGTTTGGAGACGTAATGGTCAGATTTCTTATGTTAATGAAGAATTTGAAATCTTGACCGGTTGGACTCGTAGCGAACTACTAAACAAGATGACGTTCATTGTGGAAATCCTAGACGACCAGAGTGTTCGTGACTACTTCAAAACCTTTAGCAACATCGCGTTCAAAGATTTCGAAGGCAGCGAAATCATGAAGAACTGCAAGATCCTGTCACCCATCAAAGACAAGCTGATCAATTGCTGTTGTATGTGGACGTTGAAGAGAGACATCTCTGGGCTGCCGTTGATGATTGTCGGCAATTTCATGCCCATTTTGTAACACTTTGTACTGGCGCTGCAGCCGCCGGAATCATCATTTTTTCGTCTCTGGCACGAATTACTGACATCCCGCCGGTATTCACCATCATGAAACCGACATCACACTAGGAGAGAAAAGAAACCCTACAAATTTGCTACAAATTTGCTCACATCTTTTCAGGTCCACTCGTCGTACACCCACACACCCGCGCAGACGGGAAGACCTTCCGCATTGAGTAACCCATCCCACACCATGGAAAATTTGCCTTACGGCGTTTTTTCCCTCTGGAAGTTTCCGTTTCGCGGCAAAGAACGTCATCTTGGCTGGAAACCGGACAGTTTTTCATCCTTCGTTCCGTTTCCCGCTCTCGTCACTGCATACGAAACCCAAATTCCTAAAATTTTTTCGTTTTTGTAAAGTGAAGAGAAAAAAAAAAGAAAAAAGAAA
Source organism: Grigorovia humatica (assembly GCA_030462875.1). Lineage (NCBI taxonomy): Eukaryota > Fungi > Ascomycota > Saccharomycetes > Saccharomycetales > Saccharomycetaceae > Grigorovia > Grigorovia humatica. The sequence goes on from JAMSGM010000098.1 coordinate 13,410, forward strand.
AAAAATTTTGATCTGGAAAAAGATCATATATTAATTTGAAAAAAAAATTTTTTTTTTTTTTTTTGATTCTTTATAAGAAAAACTGTAACAATATTTTAACATATTTTACACAAAACTGTTAATAGTACTACGAAAAAACAATAATAAATCATATATATATAATTAAATTACTCTAAATTTATTTTATATTATATTTTAATATTCTAATTCTAAATCTTTTTACAAAAACTCAACACACAACTAACTATATTATATTAAAATTTTTTTTTTTCGGAAATAATTCTTTTCTCTTCTTATTGCATATATTATAGACTAAATTAATATTCACCTTTTTGCATATTATTAATTATTTTTATTATTTATAATATAACAATCCTTTCACATTTTAACGATAATATTAAAAGAAAAAAAATTTTTTTTTTCAACCCAAATTCATCATCAATCTTTTATTTTTTAATTTAAAGAAAAAAGAATCATGTACAGATTTCAACAACAACAACAACAGCAACAACAAAATATTCAAAGACCATTTATTCATGGTGGGTTCAACTCAGTCGATAATTTAAATCAAAATCAGTTTAATGGTAACTTGAATGCTATGAATAATAATATTCAAAGAACCTCAAATCAATCCCCAACCCAAACTCAACATTTTCAACATCGTCCACCTTTGCAACATTCAAACTCTTTACCACCACAAAATTTAGAAAGACAACATAAATTTTCAAATACTAATAATAACAAATTTAAAAATGGTAATGGTAACGGTGGAAATAAGAGAAATAATCAAATTAATCCAGATTCACCTTGGTTTGATAAAGTTTGCTCTTTTGAAGAATGTGTTTCACAAACTTTATATATGTCTCAAACTCCAAGACGTAAAAATATAAAACATCGTTCAGAACATCCAAATTCTAATGCTAATCCTTTATTTTGGGATTCTATTGGTCGTGCTATGGGTTTATATCATGATTTAATGTTAACTCCAGAATTAAATTCTGATAGAGTCTCAAAATTAGTTCATCTTTTACATAATGGATTAAGAGCAAATAGAAACCAATTAACAAGAATGAATAAAAAACCTGATTACGATTCACAATCTTTCCATAAGGAAATGACAAACTACTTATGTAAATCATTAAGAGAAATTTCTGATGATGTTTTGAAAGGTAAAGTAGAATTAAATGAATACGGTGCTATGCATTTAATTACCGCTTTCAAAGAATTATTATTATTTGAAGAAGCTGTTCAAATTTGGAAAAATGCAATTAATGGTATTAAAAATTATACTTCAAACATTTTCTTAAATCCAAGAGTCGTTGGTGTAATTTTACCAATCTTATATGATAATGGTGTCTCATATCCTGAAATTCAACAACTTTATGAAAAGTCTTCTTCTATGATTAATTATTTCCATCCAAATTTATCAGTGGGTATGATTAGAGCATCATTATCAGCTGATGAAAACGAAATGGCTTTAAAATTATTCCAAAAATTATGTGAAGAATCCACTGAAATGAAATACGGTTACTTAATTGAAACTCATTTATCATTCATTGGTGAATGTAAAGACTTAAATGTAGCACAAACTTTTTTCGACAAAGCCTTAAATGATGAAATGCCATATAAGATTGATTTACAAGTCTCTTATGTTAAATCATTCTTAAGAAATATTTGGAATCAAACTCATAATTTTAATCACATTTATGAAATTTGGTATAAATCTTCATTACATTATGGTAAAAATGTTAATCATGGTATCTCATCATCATTAAATGATACATTTTTCGATATTTTTTTCGAAAATTATGCTCAGGACAAATTACAAGGTTTCCCACGTTTACAAAATTTGATTCAAACTTATAACAATATCAAGAATATTGATGAACCATTTTTCAATATTATCTTAGCTAAATGTACTATTTGGCACGATAGAGAAATTTTAGAATATATCGATAATAGTTACGGTTTATTCAATATTCCAAAAACTATTGTCGCATATCGTATCCTATTAAAATCAATGGGATCTGTAGATGACGCTACAAATGAAGAAATTTTACATAGATGGATCAATTTAATTCAAAAATCTGATGAAATTGGTCAAAGATTTATTGCGAATGCAGATTGGGCTGCCCTAAGAGATGCTACTGTCACTTGGACTCAATCTAATCGTGATAATCATGTACCAACTACTATTTCTTTAAATGAATCCAACATGAGCACCGTACCACCTACTCCAGTGGGGACTCCAACTCCTCGTGAAATGAATCATATGAATGATATGGATTTCTATTCTCATCCTGCTTTCCAAGCTTTAAACGCATCTGGTGCATTTGATGACATGGGTGGTGTTAACTCTAATAACAATTCATCCCGTGTAGCTACACCATCATCAAGTAACCATGATTCCGTCTCTACTACAAATAATACTGGCAGTGATAAGAAACCAACTGAAGACAGGATGATTCTTTATTTGAAGATTGTGAAACGTTACTCATTATATTGTCGTGATTCCAGACAATTGGCTCGTTTAACAACTGGTACAGCTGTTAAATATTCTGTTTTACAAGAAGTTTTAAACCAATTTCAAGATTTACAAGTTAATGATATTCCTATTCCCGAATTAAAGAACTTGAAATCAAATTGCATTTGATTCACAAAAACTAGTTTTTCTTTTCTTGTAACACAAAACATCAACTTACTATTATGCTTAAAAAAAAAAATGTTTATTAAAAATAATATCACTGTTTCTACATTTTATCATATTCTACATTTTATAGATGATATCATTCAAATTAAAGATAATATTAATACTTAATACTTAATGACATATTAAAAGAAACATTCATAAATATATATTAAATGTATACTAAAAAATTCGTTATTGACCTTTTTTAGAACTTTGTATTCTTTAAAGACTGAATTTCAATCTTCTTTAAACCACTCTTCATCTTTTCTTCTAGCAGATCCATTAGCAATCTTATATCCTTCTCCTCATTGGATTCGATAAATAAATATAGTTTTTCACTATCTTTTGGAATTTCAGCTCCTGGTGGGAAATACTGTCCTCTAGTTGTAATACTACAACCCGTTTCCTCTTTGATGAACGATAAAGTAGTATTCTTGGTGGCTTCCCAACGAACTAATTTAGGTAAGTCGTTTATATTAACATGGGTAGTGAAATTATAACTTCCATCATCATTAATTTGCCTCTTGGTAACATAATCTAATTTGGGTATCACGATTTCATTATTGTCATCATCATCGACTGGACTGTTATAATCACCACTTATCTTACTACCATCATTTTCATCCACATTGAACGCCTTTCTTTCCTTTCTCTTCACTTCTTCTCTTGCATTATCAATATTTTCTAAACCTTTACCACCAAAACCTTTCGATAGTTTGAATTTACCTTGTTGTAGACCCTTTTCAAATTTCTTGCTCATCTCGCTAAGGACTGCAATATCTTCTGGCGCATGTTGCGCTAAATCCTTTTCTCTGATTGCTTTTTGAATAATATATGCACCAGCAATTTCATCTGACAACAGTAATGTAACTGCTTTCCCATGATTCGTACCTCGACCAGTTCTCCCAGTAGTATGTACGTACTGAGCAAACATTTTAATCGCATTATAGATTATAACTAAGGAAACTTCAGGAACATTCAGACCACGAGATAGCACCTCTGTACAAAGTAGAATACCATTGCGAGTTCTTTTAAAATTTTCCAAATTAATAACTCTCTCCTGGTAAGTTTTCCCAGCATGGATAGCGAACGTTTCAAATCCGGATTCTTCCAATTTATTAAAGATGGTATCGCAAATTTGTTGACTGGCAACGAAAATGATAATTTTTTCGTCTTGCAAATTCGGTTTATTCAATTGTCTTGCTAACATTTTACATAATCCTTCATATCTTTCAAAATCGTTATCAAAAATTTGGAAACTTTGCTCCACGTTTTCGCTAACCATACTTTTAGAGTTGATTGTGATGGTTAAGGGATCTGTTAAAGCTTTAATTGCAAATTTTTTCAGTTTATTTGGGAAAGTTGCGCTAAATAAAGCACATTGTTTATCGGGTCTGATTGTCTTCATAATTTGTGTAACTTGAGGTTCAAATCCCATATCAAATAATCTATCTGCTTCATCGAGTACCACGAATGTTATTCTTCTGGGATTCAGTAACTTACCATTATTCAAAGTAAGTAAATCAATAAAACGACCAGGTGTGGCAACCACTAATTTACAGCCTCTTTTCAAATCATCTACTTGCTTTTTCATCTCAGAGCCACCAGTACAGCACATTGATGTAAAGGAATTATCACTTTCAGTAAAATTTTTAACTTCTTGATATATTTGTAGTGCTAGTTCTCTAGTGGGAGCTAATATTAACCCTATTGGACCAGTTTCGCTCTCCGATAATTCTCTTTGAGCCTTTATATGCCTTATTAGCGGTAACAAATATGCAATTGTTTTACCTGAACCTGTCTTGGAGATTCCGATAACATCTTTACCGGACATTAAAGCTGGAATAGTTTGTGCCTGAATCGGTGTCATATTTACAAAACGTAGTTTATGCTGTATCAATTCCATAACTTTAGTTGGTAAACCTAATTGAGACCATCTCAGTATAGGTACGGGACAATTATTTCCCTTCACTTTGATGTTATCCAAGTTTAATCTCAAGTCGTCGAGTTCCTCTTGCGAAATACTTTTAATGTCTTCAGGTTCAAAATAGAAAACTTTTTGGAATGGTTCAAGATCATTAGTATCGTATTTGATAGTATTAACTTTCCTAAGATTTTTCATTCGATTAATTTTCTTTAATCTATTCTGATTATCATCAATAGAGTTCATTTCCAATGTTGTATTGAGAGCAAAATCGTCCTCAAATGATTCAAGTATTCCGAGGTTGCTACTATAAAGCGAGTTGGATGGTTCATTTGTGAGGCCGTCCAGTAGTGATTCAAACGGATCATCATCTTCATCAGTTTTAGTTACTGAAACAGAGTTATCTCCAAGCTCGTCTAATGCTGCAACTTCTACGTTAGGTTTGAAAAGATCATCATTCAACGAATCATTTTTGATAGTATCCACATCATCATCAACATCAAACGATAACTTCTTTCTCTTGATAACTCTACTAGTAATCTTTTTCGGACTCTGTCTTCGTATTCTTGCATTTGCAGATTCTGTAGTCGGTATAGTATTATTAGCTACATTAAGATTCTTTTCCAATTTCTGCATATCCCTTTTCCTCTTCAGTTCTTTCCATTTGGCCAAACGGTCCTGCTGCTTACCCTTGTCATCGTCTTCAATGGGCTCATCTTGCTTCAGTTTGTTTCTTTTCAACTTCCAGGAGGCCAATTTGGCTCTTCTTTCCTGCAAAAGCTCTTCCTTGTCCGTACTATTCCGTGCGTTATTCGTAGCAGCCATCAGAGGTTCCGGTTCCATCAGCAGCAAAGTGCTTTTAATAAGCGATGACTTGCTATAGTAAGGCCAAATAACTTGAGTGAAAAAATAGATGATTAGAAGAAAAAATATCAAACAACCAAATCACAATGCTAAACATCGAAAAGCCACCATGGATGTCACAGGAGGAGTATGACAAACAATACGGTGCGTTCAGACGGAGGGAGAGGTTACCTGCGGGGAAAGAACCTCTTCCGGAGAAGAATGACCCTCCGGAAGTGCCGCCCGTAGAGCCTCATCAAGAAAGTGTTGAGACTGGTGCGCCTAACGCTATCAATGGTAACACAGAGACAACTATGGAGAAACCGACAGAATCTGAGAAACCTAACAACAGCTTGTTAAGGCGGAGACATGCTCGTTATGATAAGGAAGACAGGAAGCAGAAACGTAGACGAAGAAAACTTGTCGATGAACAATTCAAGGCGCATGAAATTGAAATGACCGCTAATAAGACAATCAATGTGGACCAAATTGTAAGAGAGCATTACAATGAAAGAACTTTTATTTCTACCAAGACAAGAAGACACTTATCGCCTATCTTGAAGCTTCGTAACTTCAACAACGCTATAAAGTTCATGCTGATAGACAAGTATACGAAAAAAAATGATGTTGTGTTGGAATTAGGATGTGGTAAGGGTGGTGATTTACGGAAGTATGGTAGTGCCGGTATATCACAGTTTATTGGTATTGATATTTCCAACGCATCGATTCAAGAGGCACACAAAAGATACAGATCAATGAGAAATCTTTCATATCAAGTCATCTTGATAACAGGTGATTGTTTTGGTGAATCATTAGGTGTAGCAGTGGAACCCTTCCCTGAGTGTAGATTTCCCTGTGATATTGTCTCTACACAATTCTGTCTTCACTACGCTTTCGAAACTGAAGAGAAGGCTAAGAGAACTTTATTAAATGTGAGCAAATCTTTGAAAGTTGGAGGAATCTTTTTCGGAACTATCCCAGACTCTGAATTTATACGTTATAAATTAGATAAAATTGATCCAACCGTTGAGAAACCATCTTGGGGTAATAATATCTATAAAGTAACTTTCGAAAATAATGATTACCACAAGAATGGCAAACAATTTCCATCTCCATTCGGTAATATGTATACTTATTGGTTGGAGGACGCAATCGATAACGTTCCAGAATATGTTATACCTTTTGAAACACTAAGAAGTTTGGCACATGAATATGGTATGGAATTAGAATTACAGATGCCCTTCAACCAATTTTTCGTTCAAGAAATTCCAGGCTGGTTTAATAAATTCTCTCCCAAGATGAGAGAAGGTTTACAAAGATCTGACGGTAAGTTAGGCGTAGAAGGTGCTGAAAAGGAAGCAGCTTCATATTTCTATACGGTTTTTGCATTTCGTAAGGTGAGAAATTACGTGGAGCAGGTAAATGAATAATTTTCAAAATGTTATATGAGAAATGGAAATGATCACCTAATACAACTAAGTATATACATAATATATTTTTTCATCAAAAAAATTCAAAAACTTCAATAACTAAGTTAATCGTAATCTATTTTGTTCTCATAATTGAATAGCGGGAATATGCAAAAAAAAATAATTAAAGTGCGGTCGTTACAGTCATAGTTTGAGAGTTAATTAGCATAGTTGGAGGTAAGCCATCTAACCATGTATCCAAATCTTCAACATACTCTAAACTTGTTTCAAAGTCTTTATGCGTACCTAAAGGTGGTATAGGTAAAGTGGAAAACAAAATTTCAGATTTACGTGAAAGTTGTTTCATCATATCATTCAAAATCAAATGTTGTACCCTACCAGGTAAGTCATCGAACTTCATATCCCTCATGGACTCTAATAGACTCGAATGAGAGTTACATGGCGAAAGATCTGGGAGTATAGTATTTCTTGGTGGGACATTGTTCTTGCTAAGATCATCCACTATGGGAACTATTGTAGGTTTGTCACCTGTACCATCTTCTAAAATTCTAGTATTGGGGATTGCATTACTGGAAAATACCGGTTTTAAATTTGTATAAGACACGGCAGGTTTCAAAAGTTTGTTGCAATTTGAAGTATTGTGTTTCGATTGACCCTCTTTTAATCTTGAATCCTCTAATTTCCTTGCAACTTGCCTAATTGATAACTGTGATTCTGTAAGTGAGCTAGAATCATCTTCACCAGATTCATCACTAAATTGTGGTGTACTAGTTAGTTCACTAGGAAGCATTGAACTCATCTTAAAGGATACACCCATTTTTTGTAACTTGGACGTATCGTATTTCTGTACTTTCGCAATTTTTGAAGCCATGGGGACAGGCTTGGAACTCGAAAACCTTCTCTTAGGTAACAAAGTGGCCCTGGCCTCAACAATATCATGCCACCATTGTACATTTTTCAATTTTTCATTGACGTAATCATATGCTATTGGATCACCTTTTACAATGGTGTTATAAACTCTGAATTGGTCTAAAGAAACTACAAGGATTTCTGCCTCTATTCTCAAAACTTGTAATAATTTAGAGATCCTCTCAACTTCAGCACCGCGAGCTGATTCCGTCTCTACGAAAAGTATAACACGCAAAATATGCGTACAATTCCATTCGGGAACAGTAATTAGGATAGCACCTAATTGTAGTATTAAAGTGTATGTGTCAAAATTAGAAGTAATTAATGCAGGTTGTTGGTTTTCACCATTGACGGTGGCATACATTTGAATTGGATATAAATCTATGAATTTTTTTTGCAAGTGTTCCTCGTCGAATTTACTTGGAATTCTTAGTTTCTTGAAACCATGAGCCACAGCAATGTTTGATTGCATTAAAGACAGATCTTCCACCATTTGAATCCATTGAACAATAGTGATTTTCTTTTCATTTTTGCAAGCATCAGTTGGTAGTGTGAAGTGCTGGTCTGGTATATCTATTATAACACTGTCATCATACAAAGCATGATGTGCTATTACATTTTTATTTTCATTTTCATTAATATTTTCAGAGTGTAAGTCATAAAAACCAATAACAGTAATGTTTGGTTTCATACCACCCAATCCAGACCCTAGAAAAACATTTCTGAAGCCCCAACTTAATGTTGGACCAATACCAATTTGAACAAAAGCTTTGATTTTAGCAAGGTCCCTAATTTTCATCCAGGCGTGCTTCTGTTTTTTCACTTCAGAAAATTGGTTTTGGAAATCGTCAGTTACAGTAACATGACCTAAAATGTACAGTCCACCTTTCTTCAAATGATTACAAAACTTGATCAAATTCCAACCAGTTCTTGGATTATCAACAAATAATAAAATTTGAGGTCTCCAATATTTGATATTATCTTGCTTCAATCTTAATAAATATTTTCTCACTTGGTGATAAATTAAACTTTGAGAAACATCCCCCCAAGGTTTTGGTGGACAGAAATAATGAATAATTAAAAATAGTACAATCATGCCAAGTAAAAGGGCAGATGCTACATAGCCGTCAACGATAAACATAGCTATAGTGGATAAAGATGCACCTGTGAAAGCAGTGTATCTATCAAAATATTTGAAAGAGGGTCGAAAATTTGGTGCTGCTGCAATTTCTAATAAAAAGCAAGCTAAATTCATCACGATAAAAGTCATTAAAAATGTCATGGTAATGAAAGATGCAATTTTATTTATATCGGAAAATAAACACAGCTGTGTCAAAAACCAACTAAAAAGTAATGTGATAGTTGGTTTCTCAGAGAAGAAATTTAACCCAGGTAATATTGAATCTTTTGCAATAGCTTCTAAGACAAATGCTGCACCTACCATACCTACAATAATAGAAAACAAAGAAGTTGATAATTCACCTAAGAAAATTAACCATTGTGCAGAGCTAACTGATTGAATGATTTGAACCTCCTTATAGAGAGATTTTCTAGGAATGGAAGAACCCATAAAAATAACTACTATGGTATAACAGACAAATGTAGCTAATAAGCCCCATAAAGTTCCTTTTGGAATTGATTTCGAAGGTTTACGTAATTCACTTGACATACCTGCGCCAGCGAAAATACCAGCGGTAGCTGGGAAGAAAACACCAAATAATGAATAAAATGTTTCCGGAGTCTTCAGTAATGAACCTGCAGCACCTTGGGTAAATTTGGGATATAAGTTATTGTGAAAAGTTTCCCATGAGAGGCCCGTATAATTGATAAATCCGTTATCAAAAGGCTCCAAAATAAAAGTTGAAAAGGGAATAGAAAGAATAGATGAGATCAAAATAAAGAATAAGATACCGCCTGCCTTCGATACGGTTTGTGAACCAATTAATGCTATTGTGAGACAAACAAGTAGGATTGTTGTCGCATAAAAAATTTCATAACTGTCACCCCTTGGTAGTAGTGCTAATAAGACGCCTGAAACGGTACCTAAATTTTCATCTCGTTTACCAAAATTGTATAACAATGGCTCCACGATACCCACTGCGTTCATACCACTATTGAATATTTGACCTAAAAAGAACACTAATCCAATAGATCCTCCAAATTCTGGTCCTAAACATCTAGATATCATATAATAAGCACCCCCACCGCGAACAGTACCGTTGGTGGCAATTGCAGAAACACTCAGTGTAGTCAAAAGATTTATTGAGTAACTTATCACAAGTAGCACTAAAGTACATATGATACCTAATTGACCTAAAATGAAACCAAATCTTAAAAACATCAGGATGGACAAAACGTTTAACGCAGTGGGGATAAATACACCGTCGTAAGTACCTAGTTTATTCTTGTACGGATTCTTAGGGTCGTATTTGGATGATATTTTCTTGCCCATTGGTGTGGCCTGATAACTGAAGTAAGTTTCAGTCGATCTTCTTGTTCGAGGTAGCAGTGAAGAATGTTCGTGCAGTTCATTTACATTAGGCTGATGAGCACCTGGTATATCATAGAATTTGGTTCGCTTAGGCATACCAAATGGTGGTTTAAGAGCAGCAAATGGTACTTTATAGTTGCTTCCACCATTGTAACAAACACACATAAATGTAAATAAAGAAAAAACAGAAAAAAAAATGTTTGGTTCTGATATTTTTTCCAATGGTGATGATGTTGAAGTTTACACTATATACGGTATAATACTTAATCTCTACTGTACAAAATCTGCAGATAAATAGCAAATCTATCTAATTTTTCGACTTCTTGGAAGATTCCAAAGATTCCCAAAGCGATTCTGCGTCATCCTCTGTTTCTTCCACGGCCTTAATGCTTCTTTTCTTCTTGGCATCTTTGGTTTCCATGGCCGCCTCGCCGTCCACCTGTGGAACCTCTAATTCAATGTCATCTAGCAACTCGATATAGTTGATCTTAGAGCCAACATAGACTTTCACCAACGTTTTCAAAGTGGTCACATCAAATACACGTACATACTTATCCAACCCACCTTGCAGTAAATAGTTTGTGCCGTGCACAAACTGGATGTAACTTGATGCACCAACAACGTCAGTTTTACCATATTTACCTAACAGTCTACCAGCTTCATTAAATCTCATTACATTCTTCTTGAGATCAGACGTGATGAATTGGAAATTGGTTAGGTCATTAGATCTCAAATTACCCATTTTTGTCAATTCAAATTCATCCTTAGAATGTGCACTTATGTTAACAAATTCTAATGAAGATAATGGTTCACGGTTGGGCAATAGATCAATATATTTCAGTGGTTTCTTACCATGTTGTGTTTGGTATATGCCCAAATGGGAGTAATGAGTAATTACAACAAATTGATAATTCAATTTATTTGGATCATCACTAGCATTAGGCTTTGGGTCTAAAAACCTTAATGACACTGGCCATATTGGTACTTTCATATCTAATCTGTCATTTTTAACATTTTTAGCTTCCCAAATCATTGCCAGCTTCTTAAAATTATCCTCCAATTTAAACAATTTCACTAAATTATCTTCACCACCTACTGCAAAGACAGTTTCGCGATTAGTATCTTCGTTATCATAAATTTGTAAAAAGTCTAGAGGAGCTTTGATTTGATGTGAGATTTCTTTAGACAGTTTATCCTTTGCCAAACTGAAAATATGAATCCAGCCTGATTTAGTGGCTAAGATGAATTTATTTTCCTCTGCATTAAGAGGTTTCAAAGTGATAAATTCATCAGTTGTCTTAGTTCTTCTAGCAGATTTTTGGAAAACGGATTCTAATATTTCGTTATCCAACAATTTTGGATCATTTATTTCGTCCACAATTTCCCAATCGATATTTTCCACGGTTTCCAAATTTTCCATAGGTTTATAAGTCATCTTAGCAAGCTGTAATGAGCCATTATTTCTCACAATAATGGTTTTGGTATGATCGACCTCTAGGGAGTACCAACAGTTAACGAATTTCGCCGAACCATGAGCCATCGAGTCTTTGACAAAAACCGGTTGTAAGGCATCTTTTTTGGAAGTATCGGTACCCAAATTACAGCCGATCTCCTTGACCAAACCGCCGTCTTTGCAACTAACAAGCAATCTCATATTGTTGGCGTTAACGAGTGTAGTGAAGAAGACGATTAGTGGAAGTGACTGAAAGTTTCAGTTTGCGATGAGATTCCAAATTTTTTTTTCTTCTTCAATTTCGACATTTTTTTTCGTTGGAACTTCCACTGCACAAACCACGACGAACTGCTGGGGACAGGATGGACGGATACGAGGAAGAACAGTACCGCGAGAGCGAGGACGAGGATTTCCAACTGTCTGTGGAGGGTGAAGGTGATGATTTCCAAGACGAGGATGATATGGACAAGGAAATAAGGAAAGAAATCAAAGTCTATGAAAAATTTGGCAATGATACTGGCGGTCTGATAAAGACACGACATGGTAGACAAATGGAGTCAATAAACGCGGCTAAATACAAGTATGACGACTTGCTGAACGACAAAAGCGTCTCCAACGAAATCAATGACGTTTGGGAACAATTAAAGCAGGAGAGTAAAACCCGTTTGAAGAATAGTATGGAAAGCAGACAATCTGTTATGGATCAAGAAAAAAATAGAACTCGTGCCAACGCCGAACACGACAAAGAACAAGAGGAACACATACTTATAGAAAGAACTTACCAATTTGCTGGTGAGACAATTCATGAAAAAAAATTAGTCCCCAAATCAAGCTCCATGGCACAAGAATATCTGACTAGTCTTAAGTTTAGTCAAAAGGAGACACAGGATAAGAAACTAGAAAAGCCAACAGAGATAATACCTGAATTGAATAATTTAAGAAGACCTTTGAAAAGACCGCCTATCTTAGAAGCCATCATTGCCGGTTCATTGAAACCCAAATTAACCACATTGGAGAAATCTAAATTAGATTGGGTGCAATATATTGATAAAGAAGGTATCAATGATGAATTAGCCATGCATAACAAAGATGGTTATTTGGCCAAGCAAGATTTCTTGATGCGTGTGCAATCAGCTGAAGATGCCAGTTACAAAGAAATGAGAAAGAAACAGCTAGATTTCCAATTGCAACAAAAATAAAACATGTCTATGTGGATACTACCCTAATGTGGCCACAAGAAAGCTGGCTGCTTATTATGTTGCCTGGTAGTTGTTATGGCAACGATATACGTTATATATATACATAATATATTCTTCGTCCAAAATGATGTTATTTTTGTTATAAAAGAAAAGAATTTTTTGTCAGAAAATTTTTTAATTTTTTTCATTCCACTTCTTACTTTTAGAAAAAAACCAAGAATCTCTTTGCCTTTTGGCTTAGATCAAGTGTAGTATCTGTTCTTTTCAGTGTAACAACTGAAATGACCTCAACGAGGTTCATTAATTTAGTTACAAACATATTTTTTGGAACGTTTTTTTCCCCTTCTTTCTCTTGCCATCTTTTGCTGCTTGCAGTAAATGGTGGTAAAAGTTGTTGGGGAAGGTGTTTTGAGATTATTATTAGTTTAGTTACCATATCCTGATATTTGAACTAATGTCTGGATATTGTATAGTGAGATTTTGGTTTCAATCAGGTGGCTTACTTAAGATGGTTCATCTAGTCTTTATCTACTCCAAAGTACTATTTAGATAATAAAAGAAGATTGCTTTTGCAATTTTTGGAATTTTCGAAATATCATTAATTGGCACGTTGAAAATATTTTTAACTGATTCTTTTTGATTTTGTTCGGATTAGTTTGATTTATTATATTTATTTGGTTTTTGATTGAAATTGAGCTATTTGTATGTCATTTTTAAGCTTTCATTTTTTCAGGTTAAACGTTTTATCCTTCTGTTTTAGTTAGACTAATCTTTGTTTGCAATTAATTTCTGTCGGATTAGTTAAAGAGTGTCCCGATTTGAATTGGTTTGGGTCTTGATTTTTTGGTTTTTCATTATAAACTATACTTGGCATATTATTTATCATTTGAACGTAACGCAGAGGTTTTGTTTTTTTGGTTTGCAATTGCTTCCAATTCTGGGATAGTTGATGTAATAGAATAAGCTTGCTTATTCCCCAATTAAGTATTACCTTTAATTTATATTCTTATGATGATAATTTGTTGGCTATGGTTTGAAAAGTGAATTATCGAAGCTAAAAGCTGGTTTTTATTGTTGCATTTTTTTCTGATTTGGTTTAAGTTTTTGTGGACGGAATTAGTCTACTTATGCAGGGGGATTGATATCATGTATCTGGCGCTTTTCTTTGAGGAATGTTGGTTTGACTTTTGATTTTGCTTATACTCTTTTTTTTTCTTCTAATTGAATAGATATGATTTTTCTTAGACTAATACGGGTAGATTAATTGAGCTGGTTTAAAATATTGTGCTAATTGGTGGGTATTTTGAAAATTTTAATTTGATCTAAATTGTATGGGTAATGTACTAGGAAATTATTTTTTGTAACGTCGCCTTTTTGGGACTGGAATTATCATTTATCGGTGATTAAAATATTAATAGTCAGAAGTGTCGTTATCCCTGCACATTGATGTCATTTAATTAATTGAATAATATTTTTATATTATTTCAATTTTTTAAATGCTCAAAATTGATAACTTGATGCATCTCTTGTCAATTCACCACCTTCTTTTTCTAATTAATATGTATGAGTTCATGCATACTTTTTAGACAAAAATTTATTTTCTTCTGAAGTATATCCCTTATGTGAGTTTCTGAATAGTGAAACGATTGTATGCTATGGAATATTTATACATTATAAAAGTTTTCTATATCAAAGGTTTTTGACGCTATATGATATTTAACTTGAGTTTCCTATCTATCAGAAATTTCTGGAATTGATTGCTCTGAATAATTTTCAGTTTGTAGCTATTGTTTAACTTAAGTTTAGCTAACTTATCATTTTTTTTGATAAATTCGTTTAAAGCAAAGGACTCTAAATAGAGGATGTTCAATAATCTTCCATTATTTTGTAGAAGGTTTTTGGTTTCAATTATTACCTTTTCATTTACTTCATCTTTATCTAAACTTTCAATTATACTAATAGTGATCTTTATAGACTGAAAAAATTGATCGAAAAAGATAAATTTGATAATCAGCTTATCAAATTCTACGTAACAAGTTTCATCCGTCTGATCAAAATTTGACAAAAATTCAATAAGTTTGTGATAAATTGCATACAATGTATTCAAGCCATTACACTTTTGCGTAAATGACTTAATATCAGTTAATTTAGCGTCGACTAACTTAATAAACTCACCAGTGGATATTTTTGAATCCTTGCTGGTAATAATAATTGCTTCCTTCAGTATATCAATATATTCTTGCAAAGGGTGGATAATAGATTTTAAAAGATTTTTCAGTATTTGCTGCTTTATTATATTTTCAGACATTTTATCGAGTATTACTGTTTGTAATTGAGGCCATTCTTCTTTTGTTTTCTAATTATTTAATGCAAGATAATCGGACGCAAAAAATTCTAGTCATTCTAATACTTATATATGTGTCTTCCGGCGCTAAAAGCTGATAAAAGACAAATTCCTGCGAAAATACGTTACTCATTTGCCTAGTGAGTCACAGTCCAAAATGCTAAGAAAACTAGCAGAAAGCAATTTTGATAAAAAAGACAAAACAAGAAAAATCAAAAATAAGATTAGAAAGTATCGGATGATAAAATAATTCAACAACAACAACAACAACAACAACAACAACAACAACAACCAGAACCTTTTTTCTCTTTGATTTGGTTTATATATCGGAGTCTTGATGTGCCAATGCCAGTTTTCGATCAAATAGAAATTTTACTTATCTTCCCTGCCCTTCTGTAGTTTGTGACTATTTCTTAGTAAAATGACAAAATTAGTTACTGTCTTCACTCAAATACAGCCACACAAGGCTAGGAAAGAAGTCAAAAATCCTCTGCAAATAATTAAGTTTGATAAACAGAAAATGGTTTTTGGTTTTCATGCCAAATATTTATTTCCTACCGTTGTTGAGTTGGACTTACTGTTTTCTGTAAATGGCGTGTGGCGTGTTCACCTTTATTTTGATTTTCCCAGAAAGTACTTACGTAATCGCCAGACTAAATTTGTGAAAAGATGCTCCATTACTAATACAGTTTTTGTCAGCTTATGCAATAAAACATAAATGAGTAATCCCTAAAAGATTATGTAACACGGATGATGTAAGAGGGCCATTATGTAACTCATGGATTACGTACCCAATAAAAGCTTACGATACCCAACTTATTGCTTACCTCATCAATAACTTGTGTGCCGTGATTTGCATTACGTGAAAATGAAAAGACAATCCCCGTTATTCAGTCGGAAATATAACACTATCTTTTCCCAATTTGGCCAACTTTAATTGCTCATATTTTTTTACGGATTTTGTTCCTCATTATCAGGAAATGTTCACTAGACTTTGAAGTAGTTTTTCCAGATATCCCATCATTTTTGTATAAATTCTATTTTCCGTTCAAGTTCGCGTTAGTCGGATTAATGAATTAGCAAATTTTTTACGCGACAGTTTTTCCTTTAGTTTTTGCTATCCATTTGGATCTCTCACAAATTAGTACCATAAATGGAAGAAGTTTGCAGGACTTTTATAAATATAATTTGTAGAACCAATTGACTCTGACCAATGTCGCTAATTTAGTCATTCTTACTGTGAAAAAGAGTTTGAGAATTGAAAAGATAGCTTTTTCTAAGCTTAAGTACTTTGTGAAGAGACGAAAATTTGACATTTTGCACTGAAAGGACTTTAATCTTCCAACCAAAACAAATTCTCGCATGAAAATTTTTTCATGCAACTTAGATTATAAACTATTCTTTTTCGCGGCTCATAAATGAAAGCTGCGATAAGATGTTAGTAGCGTCGCATTCTTAAAAGTATGCTAAAAATGTTATCCAGCCTTTTCGCTTTCAATAATTCCATGGGTTCTTTCTTCCGGCCTTCTCATCACGGTTTTTCCCCATAGTTTTTCCCCATATTAATTTATCATGCATCATTGAGTTCCGTCGTACAGGGTTTTTTCCGAGTTTCAATGTCGGCATTTTCCCCGCAATTTCCCCGGGTTAACCCCCAGTAAGTTACCGCAGTGGTATTCGTCCAGGCAAACCACTGTCGGCTTTTTTTGATGTCGGTAACTCTGAAAATGATCCATTGTTTGCTACGGTCTTTCACTGCCATTTTCCTGAAGGACCCCACACTTTGCCGGTTTGTTCCGGCAAGATCTTTCCTCGAGCTTTCTTAGGCATAAATGAAAAAATGGGCTGCTTATTTATGAATGTCTCAAAAACGTTTTGGAGTAATTTAGTCAGTTAACTGGGAAAAAAAATTATATAAAAGGCCAATTTTCTTAGAATTAACTCAATTTATTTCTTTCCATTATATCAATAACAATCAACATTTATTTGTCTTCAAACAAAATAAAAATAAGAAGAAAATAAATTAAAAATGTCTGATGAAAATAGCTCTCAATCTATTTTGTCAGAAAACTCTAATAAAATAGACAATAATGAAATAAAAAATGATTCTTTAGATGAGTTCAATAATGAAATTGCTGCTTATGAAATGCCAAAGAAAGATGCTTCTGCTTATGTAACGGTCTCAATCTTATGTTTAATGATTGCTTTCGGTGGTTACGTTTATGGTTGGGATACAGGTACCATCGGTGGTTATCTAGGTCACTCCGACTTCAAGAGAAGATTCGGTCAAAAGAACAGTAAAGGTGAATATTATTTCTCAAATCCAAGAACAGGTTTAATCGTTGCTATTTTCAACATCGGTTGTGCTATCGGTGGTATTTTATGGTCTAGATTAGGTGATATTTGGGGTAGAAGATTAGCTTTAGTCTGGGTCACCATAGTTTACATGATCGGTTTAGTTATCTCTATCGCCTCTATTGACAAATGGTACCAATACTTCATCGGTAGAATTATTTCTGGTTGTGGTGTGGGTGGTATTGCTGTCTACTCCCCATTGTTAATCTCTGAAGTCTCTCCAAAACACGTTAGAGGTACTTTAGTTTCTTGTTATCAACTTATGATCACTTTGGGTATCTTCATCGGTTATTGTACTAATTACGGTACAGATCATGGCTACACGAATTCTGTTCAATGGAGAGTACCATTAGGTTTAGGTTTTGCCTGGGCATTATTCATGATCGCTGCTATGTTATTTGTTCCAGAATCACCTCGTTTCTTAATTGAAGTTGGTAGAATTGAAGACGCCAAAGTTTCTGTTGCAAGATCTAATAGATTAACGGTCGATGATCCTGCAGTTATTGCCGAAGTCGAGTTTTTAGCTGCTGGTGTTGAAGCTGAAAGAGCTGCTGGTTCTGCTTCGTGGGGTGAACTGTTCTCTTCAAAAGGTAAGGTTTTACAAAGAACTTTATTAGGTATTATGATTCAATCTTTACAACAATTAACTGGTGCTAACTATTTCTTCTTCTACGGTACCGAAATATTCAATGATGTTGGTCTTCCAGACGGTTATGAAGCTGCTATTGTTATCGGTGTCGTTAACTTCGTCTCAACTTTCCCTGCTATCTATATCGTTGAGAGATTTGGAAGAAGAACTGGTTTATTATGGGGTGCTGCTGGTATGATCTGTTGTTTTGTCGTTTTTGCTTCTGTCGGTGTCACTAGATTATATCCAAATGGTACGGATCAACCATCTTCAAAAGGTGCTGGTAATTGTATGATTGTCTTCACCTGTTTCTTCATCTTTTGTTTCGCAACTACTTGGGCACCAACTGCTTTCGTTATCGTTTCTGAAACTTTCCCACTAAGAGTCAAGGCTAAAGGTATGGCTATTTCTATCGCCTTTAACTGGATATGGAATTTCTTAATTGGTTTCTTCACTCCATTCATCACAGGTGCTATTAACTTTTACTATGGTTATGTCTTCATGGGTTGTTTATGTTTTGCTTGGGGCTACGTCTTCTTCTTCGTTCCAGAAACAAAAGGTTTATCTTTAGAAGAAGTCAATATCATGTGGGAAGAAGGTACTTTACCATGGAAATCTGCTCAATGGGTACCACCATCAAAGAGAGATTCGTCATACGATGCTGAAGCTATGGCTAATGATGACAAGCCATTATTTAAAAGAATGCTTGGTAAATAAGCTTACTTGTTCATCAACGATAATTTCACGTATTTAGAGTTTCAATAATAAAACATTTATATAGAACTAATGACATATATCGCTAATATTATAATAACAATCAAATGACACTAAAAAATCAATCAAATATCAAACTATTTAAGCAAACCAATATGTGCGGATCAGCTGAGTCAAAGGAAAAGTTGTTGAACTAGATAAATTCTAACTTATGTACAAACATAATTTTATCAAAGGATCATTTAAAGACTGTTTTCTGCATATTTTGTGAAAAATATGAGGTACTTCAATTTAAGGTATTTGATTCTATTTGAATTGCAAGAGTGAAAATAAAAGAGTCAATACTACTTAGTAAGGATTAAAATGAAGAATATGATATCATCACATTTCTTGACACTCCGCTGTAGTCTGTCAGAACTTTTAACAAGAGCACGCCATCATGCAACTCATGATATGCACTTCAATCCCAAAAATAGGACCAAAATTTGTAGCTAGAAAAGAGAGATATTGAAACTACTAAATAGAATAGTATTCAGTTTTATATCCAAAACTAAGAAGTGTAATGTAACGACGTTTTATCTATTAGACTTAACCAGCAGCCCTGGTCTTTTATTGAAGTCTTAGTCCTTCTCTTTGAGTTTCCTAACAGTACACAGATTCTAATATCTTGTATAGACATGAAATTTTGGTTTGGTATGTGTGGGTCGTTCGTGAACAATGCCGATGCAGTTCCTGATCACCAGCTGGTAGCTACTTCGAATATTTTCATACTATCCCCAACACTAGCGTTTCCATGCGAGAAGTAACACTAAAAACTAAACTTATATTACTATTGGCAAACTAATATTACTATGGGTAACCTGATATTACTGTGGGCAAACTGATGTTACTATGGTCATTATGTCTGAATAATTGATCAAATGTCTATCTCTGGCGCCTACCAGCAAGCTCTCAATTCAATGGTCTTACTTTTTTTTTTATCGGGCTAATATACCATCTCATGTCATCATTGCTTTAGAACTTATTGAGAATTTTCCTCATCTTTCAAGGCTGACTGACATATATTGCCTTCATCGTTTTCTTAGCTTTTCTTAGTTCAGATATTATTACTACTCAACCATAAACGGCTACTTATCGCAAAATAAATTTTGTAAAGCTAAGACTAATCAAGATGGTTAAAAGAGACAAATAATGGTTAATAAATTGCAAGTTGAAAAGTTGTCGTCGATAATAAAATTGTGAGAAAATTATTAAGCATCGAAAAAATAAAATTTTAATGAAAGAAGTAATTTATTATGAAAAATGAAAACAATAAGGCATTGACTAATTTAATCATATCGTTTGTAATGAAAACCTTAAACCCCGCTTTGCCTTTGTCAAATTACTGAAATACATGTCGGCTTTCTCTTCTGCAGTTCCTATCTCGCGTTGCGGAATTCAACAAAATTTTCCGTTATCGGGTACCCCGGATTAATATATTTCTGTTCGTTTAAAACTTTAAGGTTAGTAATATTTTTGACAAAATCGGAAATACTTTTCCTTCGGTTGGGATAATTTTAGGCTGTGAATTTTTAAAATAAAATACCTTAAACCCATTTCACAATGCCATTTTAGCTCTTCCCGTATAAATTCCTGCGTGTGTCCACAGGGTTATCCACTATTAAATTGTATTGTATTTTAGTCTGTTAAGCAAGTTCCTTTTCTTTTAGGCCAGAGATTATTAACTGTTTGGGCGTTTTATTTACTCAAACAGTTCGGATTAAATCAAAACCTGCAAACTATTAGAACTGCCTTATTACAAGTAAATTTTCCTTTAGCAGCTTTTTTCCTGGCGACAATGCAATAAAAACTAATTTTTCATCCTCAGTCTTCTTCTCCAAAAATTCTTCAACAATGTTACGCCAAAGTTTTTTGCTCTTATTCAAGCATAGGCAGGAACAAATTTCTTTTCTTTTTATGAATTTCATTGTTTTACCGATTACTTTCTTCATTCCTTCTGAATTTTTTTTCTTCTTCACTGTCATTGAATAGTATGCGCTCGTTTAGCATGCAGAAATCCCAGTAGATAAAGTTTTCACGCAAAATTCCAGTTGTTCCACGGAAGACTTGTTGCCTATTTTCCCCATAGTTTTTCCCCATATTAATTTTTTCATGCATCATTGAGTTCCGTCGTACAGGGTTTTTTCCGAGTTTCAATATCGGCATTTTCCCCGCAATTTCCCCGGGTTAACCCCCAGTAAGTTACCGCAGTGGTATTCGTCCAGGCAAACCACTGTCGGCTTTTTTTGATGTCGGTAGCTCTTAAAATGATCCATTGTTTGCTACGGTCTTTCACTGCCATTTTCCTGAAGGACCCCACACTTTGCCGGTTTGTTCCGGCAAGATCTTTCCTCGAGCTTTCTTAGGCATAAATGAAAAAATGGGCTGCTTATTTATGAATGTCTCAAAAACGTTTTGGAGTAATTTAGTCAGTTAACTGGGAAAAAAAATTATATAAAAGGCCAATTTTCTTAGAATTAACTCAATTTATTTCTTTCCATTATATCAATAACAATCAACATTTATTTGTCTTCAAACAAAATAAAAATAAGAAGAAAATAAATTAAAAATGTCTGATGAAAATAGCTCTCAATCTATTTTGTCAGAAAACTCTAATAAAATAGACAATAATGAAATAAAAAATGATTCTTTAGATGAGTTCAATAATGAAATTGCTGCTTATGAAATGCCAAAGAAAGATGCTTCTGCTTATGTAACGGTCTCAATCTTATGTTTAATGATTGCTTTCGGTGGTTACGTTTATGGTTGGGATACAGGTACCATCGGTGGTTATCTAGGTCACTCCGACTTCAAGAGAAGATTCGGTCAAAAGAACAGTAAAGGTGAATATTATTTCTCAAATCCAAGAACAGGTTTAATCGTTGCTATTTTCAACATCGGTTGTGCTATCGGTGGTATTTTATGGTCTAGATTAGGTGATATTTGGGGTAGAAGATTAGCTTTAGTCTGGGTCACCATAGTTTACATGATCGGTTTAGTTATCTCTATCGCCTCTATTGACAAATGGTACCAATACTTCATCGGTAGAATTATTTCTGGTTGTGGTGTGGGTGGTATTGCTGTCTACTCCCCATTGTTAATCTCTGAAGTCTCTCCAAAACACGTTAGAGGTACTTTAGTTTCTTGTTATCAACTTATGATCACTTTGGGTATCTTCATCGGTTATTGTACTAATTACGGTACAGATCATGGCTACACGAATTCTGTTCAATGGAGAGTACCATTAGGTTTAGGTTTTGCCTGGGCATTATTCATGATCGCTGCTATGTTATTTGTTCCAGAATCACCTCGTTTCTTAATTGAAGTTGGTAGAATTGAAGACGCCAAAGTTTCTGTTGCAAGATCTAATAGATTAACGGTCGATGATCCTGCAGTTATTGCCGAAGTCGAGTTTTTAGCTGCTGGTGTTGAAGCTGAAAGAGCTGCTGGTTCTGCTTCGTGGGGTGAACTGTTCTCTTCAAAAGGTAAGGTTTTACAAAGAACTTTATTAGGTATTATGATTCAATCTTTACAACAATTAACTGGTGCTAACTATTTCTTCTTCTACGGTACCGAAATATTCAATGATGTTGGTCTTCCAGACGGTTATGAAGCTGCTATTGTTATCGGTGTCGTTAACTTCGTCTCAACTTTCCCTGCTATCTATATCGTTGAGAGATTTGGAAGAAGAACTGGTTTATTATGGGGTGCTGCTGGTATGATCTGTTGTTTTGTCGTTTTTGCTTCTGTCGGTGTCACTAGATTATATCCAAATGGTACGGATCAACCATCTTCAAAAGGTGCTGGTAATTGTATGATTGTCTTCACCTGTTTCTTCATCTTTTGTTTCGCAACTACTTGGGCACCAACTGCTTTCGTTATCGTTTCTGAAACTTTCCCACTAAGAGTCAAGGCTAAAGGTATGGCTATTTCTATCGCCTTTAACTGGATATGGAATTTCTTAATTGGTTTCTTCACTCCATTCATCACAGGTGCTATTAACTTTTACTATGGTTATGTCTTCATGGGTTGTTTATGTTTTGCTTGGGGCTACGTCTTCTTCTTCGTTCCAGAAACAAAAGGTTTATCTTTAGAAGAAGTCAATATCATGTGGGAAGAAGGTACTTTACCATGGAAATCTGCTCAATGGGTACCACCATCAAAGAGAGATTCGTCATACGATGCTGAAGCTATGGCAAATGATGACAAGCCATTATTTAAAAGAATGCTTGGTAAATAATTTATTACTTGTAAGAGGCACTGATATGTCTCAGCTTCATAATGAACGAGTTTTGCATATTCAATAATTGTTACGACTAAATAAATATATAATGATATTTTGTACTATAAACAAGTACGACTCATTCCAAAAAGCTTTTCCTGTTTGCTTTATTTTGTATTAGCGCTATTTTCCCTTATGACAAGGAGACGATAATTTTCTATTTTTCAATCAGAAAGCTGAAGAGATAGCCCAATCAAGCAGAACTCATTTTTGACAACTTACCTTGCAATTGAAGTAGAAATTGTAGTATACTAATATTCATATATAGAAATGAGCACAAATAGCATAAAAGGCATTTTTTTGTCGAGAAGGTATCTTCAATTTATGTAGAAGCATCCGTCAAAGCTATAGTTAAAGGTCATTGACGGTAACTGGTTTAGTTGACATTTCGTTGGATACATTTAGTAGAAGTTATTATTTATTAAAAACTGGTTATATTACATGTAACTGTATATAATTTTCAATTTCTTATTTTTTATTTTCCAAAACTGTGAATTCACATAATGAAAAACAGATCTATGTTTAATAGTGTGGTCACTATTTCCAACAATACTTTTTTTCTTCTATTTAGTAATTGTTCAAAGTTGTATGTAAACTTTCACATATAAAACTTCAGTAGGACAATAGTAAGTGGCCTCTGAATCGAACTGTAGCCATAACGGGTAGCTTTTCGATCAAGCGTCTGAGTACAGAATTACGAATCTGAATATGAAACTTCAAAACAGAGGCCTTAGGGTTCCAATAAGCTGACATTTTTTTCTGCCGGCATATCTTTTTTTGATATGTTAAGTTATGTAAGTGTATATTTCTAATAGAATACTTTTTTTATGTTGCATAT
The DNA here is from genome assembly GCA_030462875.1 of Grigorovia humatica. Taxonomy (NCBI): domain Eukaryota; kingdom Fungi; phylum Ascomycota; class Saccharomycetes; order Saccharomycetales; family Saccharomycetaceae; genus Grigorovia; species Grigorovia humatica. The sequence continues at coordinate 37,548 of JAMSGM010000098.1, forward strand.
CAGCAGTTGAGAATAATAGCGCTACAAAGTTTTAAGTCGGTACTATTTGCTATGAAATTAAGAAAGACATTAACATGAAGCTCAGGGTTTCAGCACGCCTGGTAATAAGGAAGCACTTATATATATGTATATTGTGCTCTTTACATAGTTTCTAAACTAAAGAACATAACATTCTTTTGGTAACTACTACTACGAAAAGTTTATTAGTATTTTTAATAAAGCAATTTTTAAAATGCTGCTTAAGCCTACCAAATATAAATTTTTTTCATTTATCAAATAAACTTATTAATCCTTTTGCTTCATCTTATCAAATCAATGATACATTCGACCTCTCTGTCAAATTTAAGCATTTACTTATATTGATTAAAACAAAGACAAAGAAAAAAGATCTGAATTAGAAGTAAGGACATCGAACGTAAATATAGTAACGTCAAAATTACTAATCAGGCGTTTGATATACTTTTGCTTTTATTGTAATTATTATAGTAGAAAGGGAAGTCCAACTAAAAAGAACGGTTTTATATTATTAATGATTCAATGATTTGACTCTTTATGTAACGTATGTTACCAGGATACCCGGCTTTCCTGGTTTGTGAGCTCGACAAACTCAGCCAACGCCACCTCTTTTTATATATACCAATATATGTTCATGCATACGTATATAACGGATATATAGAGAGATTCCGGTCCATTACACTTTCTCAATGGAGTTAATGTGTTTCTCCTAATATTTTCAAAAAAAATATCATGATGGACGAGTCCGGAATCGAACCGAAGACCTCTCCCATGCTAAGGGAGCGCGCTACCAACTACGCCACACGCCCGTTTGTTGGTGTGTGTGTTATAATTGAAGATTGAGTCTAAGCCTTCAAAGTGTCACATGGTCCAATATTAGTTTGAGTCATTTTTAATTGAAGCTTAGCCACGATCCAGTGACTGTTCCAGTCGATACAACCATACATCACAACAATGATTGTTACACTACCTCGTCGTTATTAGTCTGACAAGTCTCTTACCGTATTTGTAAATTAGTTATCCAAATTGTCATCGACAATTTGTGACGCAACATGAAAAGTTTTCATGAGAATAATTATTATATAAAGAGTTCTATTCGCTAATTGAAATTAGAATTCGAGTTCGAGTTTTTATATTTATTATATATTTTGTTTTATAAGAAAACATCTAGAATTTGAATAATAACGTCGCCATTGCCTTGGTTCATTTTATTATTAGTTTCACCCTAAATCTTGTATTAAGATATTATAAGTTAATTTACATTACAACAGTGTGTTACGATTGGGTCTTTTACTAATATATTTTAATAGTTAATATTATCTGATCTAGTTAAATTGGATCTTTAACTAGCAATAATTCTTTTTAAGCTGTCTGAGCTCTCTGAACTTTCTGTGAACTCTCTGTAAACTCTGGTTATATAAAACTAGTGGAAGCTACCAGATTCCTGGTTGAGTTTACTCATATTAGAATTATAAATGGAACTTCTTGTCTTAAAATGTATATAAAATGTAATATATAAAAGACGAAAATATTTTTCATTTTTTGAAGTCATCGCGGATTTTTCACAAAATCCGGTTAACAGAAAAATATCTCTTTATAAAACAATTCATAAAATATATGATTGACACTGGATAGTATCAATTTACTCATATATTCCAACAATATAGCAATATATTTTATAGTGCATTACATTTTCAGCACTTATCCTTCACCTAAGGAGACTTCATAACTCAACCTCTTAGAAACAGAACTAATCTACACAAAATATAAATCTCTGTCTCATGAAGTCGCATACAAACGCTTATTCATTTCATCACTTCAACATTTACTAGTTCAATTTAATTATGTCATCTGTTCGTAATATAAAATAATTAAATCAATCAGGTAAACTATAGTATCCTCAATCTTAAAGGTAAGCATGCTTTCTTGAATTATTTATTACTTTCGGTTTTTTAATCCTACTGTTACGAACGGTATATATTTAAGTGATTTGAGTGAAGTTGTATACGTTAGGATTGAGGTTATTCTAGTTCACCTGGTTAATCTATGTGATTTTTATTATGACCAGATGATATGATTGAATTGAAATAGTAAATGTTAAGTAACGAAAGGAACTACCGTTTGTATGCGGTCCCATGAGGCAAGATTTATATTTTGTGTATATTAGTTAGTTTTATTTTAAGATGAATGAGTTATTGAAAAATGCTCAAGAGGAATAAGTTATAAAAGATGAAAAGATAATCAAGATGAATAGTTATTAAGATGATCGAAGATGATCAAGATGACAAAGATTATTAGATGAATTAACGTGCAGGTACTCCGAATGTGGTGAATGATTCTTTCTGTGTTTAGGAGATGTAAGATCAAGTTTATTAATTGATATTAATCATTTATCTTTTTGGTTTGAACTCCCAATTTATTTGTTAGATGATTTCAGAGCTACAATTTGGAATACCAAGAAAGTATTGTGAAAATAAGAATAAGATAGTTGTGAACGACAATGAAGGGAACTTATGTGTTGACTCTATCAGCAAGATAAGTTTACATTTGGAAATCGAACTTGGGAAGAACCATTTATTTCAGACAAGTGTTCATCATTAATCTTTGAAAAGTTAGAATTCATTATAAATTATGACCTTAATGTAAAAATAAAAATATACTATATTTTGTCGCTGTC